>ML355180.1:42403-72707 GCA_005239505.1 Nicotiana paniculata
CATACTTCTTTAAGCACAATTACATTAAGAGTCACCACTTGTCAAGTAATATATATATATATATATAATTTTTTTTTTCACAACAATACAACTATTTTTTTCCTTTTCCCTTTTTTTTTCTAAGTGACTCTTACTTTTTCAAAACAGTGCACCTTTCTCCTTATTTCAATTGTTCCCCTCAAAAGCCAATCTGCCACCCCACACTTTAACTTTTCCATACTTCATCACGTTTCCAGTGCTTACGAGAGGTGACAAGGTTCAAATATATGATCGATTCAAACAAAGGGGTATGGCTTGTAATGTGGTTGCCAAAGAAACAGGATTATAGGCTCAACGGGGTTGACTACGATACATAACAATTAGGCGGGTAAAATATACATAGCTGGCTCAACAAAAAAACGTCTATATCACTTCCAAGACTGAACAAAACTACTATTTTGCTTTGCACACACACGGGGCAAGTTCTAGACATCAAATGCAATAACATACAAACCTCACACATACATGGCACATAACTCACTTAGGATTGGATCTATCACGACACTCCAGTCAAAGCAGTTAAGCAAATTTAAGAATCCACGATTTAAGGTATTTATCCTAGAGTCAAAAAATTGAGCCTAAGCGTCACAACCAAAGTACTGAGTATTCTCAAGGCATCACAAAGTTCCGAGATATTGTTGCGATTAATTTCTCAACCATGTGGTTCCTACTCCCAAAAATTAAAAACTACCTACACCCGGTTCAATTAAAAACCTTTGGAAAAGAACCGCGGTCCAAAGAAAAACCAAGGGGAAATTACTACACTACCTAAAACAAAAATCTTTTTGGTATTTTCTTTAGACTTACTTCCCTCAAAAAAATTGTCTAATAGATCCATCGTCGGGAAAAGTCCACATATTTCTAATTTTTTTTGTTTTTGTTTTGTTCTACCTAAAATAAAAGGACTAACAGAAAAATCTACAAAACTTACAAAAAAAAACACTTACTAACATGAAAAACTAAAACTACTAACAAGAAAGCACACTAAACACAACAAATATTTACAACACCCCACTTAAATCATGCAATGTCCTCAGTGCATCACATATAGAAAAAACAAGAAGTAAAAATAAGGTGTAAGAAACTTCCTGATCAAGTAGCGTCGACATCCTCTCCATTAGTTTTGCTTTCCATGCTCCTTCGAACAAATGCTTGAATCACTATCTTCCTCCACTTTGAACTTATGAATTGGACCCCAAGTTTTGATTCTGCTGTATGATCATGCTCCTGGGGTGGTGGAACGAATCTGACTGGCCCAATAAAACAATGTAGTAATTTGCACTTCTTGGCCTTTCGATGAGATGTGTATTATCGACTTTTTGGAAAGAAGAATTCCAGAGTATAGGCATCTTGTTCCTTATTCCTTGGCTCCTCAAGTGGTTCGGATGACTCTATTTTCATATCATCATCCAAACACAATGTGAAAAAATGGTTGGAGTATGTACTAATGCAATCAACATCCTCAACTCTAATGACACTAGATTCAACAAAATATGTATCAATGTCCTAGGTTAACTCTAGTATCTTTTCTACAACATTGACATCCTCAAAATCCAGTCTGATTGATTGTTGGTGTTCTACTCTGGCCTTCTCCACTAGCACCTTTTGTGTGTCATCATCCATGGGTTCTTTGTTCCTATTAACTAGATAAGGTGGCAGTGGTTTCAGTTCCAACCTAGGTGGTTCTTCAACAGATGGAGTGGACGGCGGGCTCTCTCTTTTCTCTAAGTGTAATGACTCAAACTCGAGAGCCCTCGGCCAGACCCCTTTTCCTTCAAGTGCTAACACCCAGTCTGCCAGTTCTTCACCGTTCATATCATCTAGATTCATCAAACATGTAGTCAAAGGGTCCCCAATAGTCAGGGACGCATCATCTTCTTCGGGGATCATGTTCACAACATCAATAAGAGAGCAGTTGGCGAACTCACTTGGTCGCCTCATAGACTTCTGCACGTTGAACGTGATTTCTTCATCATTGAGCCTCATCTTAAGTTCATCAGTCTCACAATCGATGAGGGATCTGCCTGCGGCCAAGAATGGCCTTCCCAAGATTATGGGAATTTCCTCATCCACTTTACAATCTAGTATCACAAAATCAGCAGGGAACACAAACTTCCCCACTTGCACCAAAACATCATCCAGAATGCCTGACGGTCTCTTTACCGTCTTGTCAGCTAGCGCAATAACATTGAAGTTGGTCTGGCTCTACCAATCCCCAATCTCTTGTAAATGGCCAGGGGCATGAGATTAATACTAGCCCCCAAATCACATAGAGCTTTGGTGAAAGCTAAGTTTCCAATGGTACAAGGAATTGTAAAACTCCCTGGGTCAGACAACTTTTCAGCAATAGGACGCGTCACCACCACACTAAAAGTCTGAGTAAGGGTGAAAGTAGCCAGATCTTGGAAGTCAAATTTTTTGGACATCAAGTCCTTCATCAGTATAGCGTAACCAGGCATTTCCTTCAACGAATCAATCAATGGGATATTTACATGTATTTGGTTTAGCATGTCCAAGAACTTTTTGTACTGTTCATCCTTTTGGTATTTGGCCAGCCTCTGAGGGAATGGAGCTGGTAGTCTCTTTTTCCCAGTGATTTGGGACTTTTCTTTCTCAGCAACAACCTCAACTACCGGCTCCTGGGCTATCTCTACTTCTTTTTCAGCCTCATTCTGCGTACTGGGTTCTCCTTCTGTGGGTTGCACTGTTACCTTGGTCAAGTTTGTTGAATCATCAAGTTCAATCGGCATGGGTACCAGTGTCTCAGCCTGCCTGCTTTCACGAGCTATCTCCAGTTCCAAGTCTAAGTCCCTGCCATTGCGGAGACTCACTGCCATCAGCTGCCTTGGGCCCTGGTCCGTAGGATTTACCTGAGTATCTGCAGGTAAAGTCCCAAGAGGACGATTGTTCACTGCCATAGATATCTGGCCCAACTGTACTTCAATATTTTTAATAGCTGCATCATGTACATCTAATCTCTCAATGATTTTAGCAGTTGTCCCAATCACCTGTTGCATCATTGTTTCGAGCCTGGAAACCCCATCTTCTTGCCTCCCCCATGTTGTTGCTAAGGAGGGTGGTATGCATGTTGCTGATTCTGATTGTTATACCCTTGTGGCCTTTGGTAAGGTGCCATATTACCATGAGGTCTCATGGAACCCATGTTTCCATTGTTCTGCTGCTGATGAGGTGGTCTATATGGTTAAACTTGCTGAATCCAATTCTGTCCCCCTTGTCTCTGGCTTCCATAATTTTCCACATAATTCATGTTTTCTGGATAAGGAGGGTGATCACATTCTGCATTCCACTGATTACCAAATGGTTGACTAATGCAATATGTGCATAAGCCCCCATTGGTTGTATCCACGATGTGTACCTGCTGCTTTTTCCCTGATTCCTCCACCTTCTTAGTTAGTATGCTCATCTGTGTTATCAAGATGGCCACGTTCTCTGCAATAGTATTGGATGGATCGAAGGGCACTGAGTGAACGACATGAGTAATGGGTGCATTCCTGGTTGTCCACCTTGAATTCTGCGCCATTTTATCAAGCAGGATCTGACTTTCTCTCTATGTTTTGCTCAAGAATGCTCCACTAGCTGAGGCATCAATATTTGCCTTTACAGTATCAGCCAGACCCATATAAAATTCTGCCCCAACATCTGCTCAGGAATACCATGGTGTGGACAGATAACCAACATTCCCTTAAATCGTTCCCATGTTTCCTGCAATGTTTCAACTGGCTTCTGTCTGAAGCTCAAGATTTCATCAATTTGTTGAGCTGTCTTGTTGGGTGGATGGAATTTGTTCACGAACTGCTTAACTAACTCCTCCCATGTGGTAATGGAATTGATCGGGAGCGAGTTTAGCCAAGTCTGGGCTGCTCCTGTCATTGAGAATGGAAACAACAACAATTTTATCGCTTCCTGAGTGACGTTTGGTTGCCTCTGAGATTTGCAAATCGACAGGAAATTCTTCAAATGTTGTTGGGGGTCCTCGATGTATGACCCTGAAAATAGTCCCTTGTTCTGCAACAAGTGCAACATATTATTTGTAATCTGGAAGGACTCAGCCTGTATTTGAGGGACTAGTATCGCAGTGGCTAAACTCTCTGTCGTGGGTTGTGCCCAGTCATATAAAAAAGCCTCTGCCCCTATCTGCGCAATTGGGTCTACCACATCATCCCCATTGTTGTTCCTGTTGTTTGGATCTTCCATGTCGGGTTCAAGTTGTTCAATTGATGATTGTTGTTTGCTTTTCCAGTTGGCCCGGTTTAAGGCCTTGAAAACTTTCTCGGGGTCTGATAAGGATTTTAATACTTCACCAGTTCTCGCTGAGTTTCTAGGCATTCGCCCGTACAACCAAGTTAGCAAAGGTTAAAATTTCAATGTATAGATGAAAATTGAAGAAAATTGACTATACTTAAGAATTTTGTATTTCTTCCGACTCTAATTGATAACACCGTTAATTCCCCGGCAACGGCGCCAGAATTTGATCACGCTCGACTATGTCTAATAAAAGACTAAGCGGGCGTTGCAAATATAATCCGGGATATTAAGCCCAGAGTCGATCCCACAGGGAATTAACGTATCAAGCAAGCCGTCAGAATACAAACTTTTACTTCATCAAATTTCTCAAGAATTTTGAATATCAATTGGTAATGTTTTACTACTTCTACTTAAATTAATAAACTAAAGATTAGCTAACAATGCGGTGTAAACAATTAGAATAAAGGTCTAAGGTTATGGTTTCCCCCGTCGGTGAACTTCTTTCTTGGATACTTCCTATAGTTTGATTAGTTGCCTCTATCAATCATGAACACTCTAGCTACCATAAATCTCTCTCAAGTAATTATGATAATTTACTAGATGCACTCTCTCAAGTTACGCTAGCTAGATTGCATTACAGCTCACTTTAGATTGCANCGCTCATCCCCCAACAGGTTCCACCAAAACCCTTAGATTAAATAAATTAGCTACTCATGCTCATAGTAATCAAATCCAAAATAACTTGCATAATTAAATTACAAAGTAAGGAATAAAGGATGTAAAAATCAATGTTTTGATCTCCTGAGTAGTATTCCACAATCTCCTCTTGTCTCTAATGGCATGAGTCCCCCAAAGTTGTGTGTTTGGGTCTATTTATATGTTTTGGGACGAACCCTAAACGTGTAGGATACTTCTAGTCAACCTGGGAAACAGTTAAAGCCTTTAAAACTCGGACTGGGCCGGATGGAGGACCAGGCGTTACAGGCCAAACACCTGGCTAACGCTTGGCCATACCTGGCGTTACAGCCCAAACGCCCACCAAACACCTGGCCAACGCCTGGCCATACTAGGCGTTACAACCCAAACGCCTGGCTATAGCCAGGTTCACTCCTTTTTTACTCTTGAGCGTATTTTTGACGTTTATGCATCTATTTAGCTTAGCTTCCATCTCC
Source organism: Nicotiana paniculata (assembly GCA_005239505.1). Lineage (NCBI taxonomy): Eukaryota > Viridiplantae > Streptophyta > Magnoliopsida > Solanales > Solanaceae > Nicotiana > Nicotiana paniculata. Next base: position 47,881 of record ML355180.1, read on the forward strand.
AATTCACCTACACATGAAATAGGCTCCATTATGCTCAAATGAGGTGTATTTTTACCATTAACGCACATAAAATATAAGGCACATAATGCGTTAAACCATGAATTCTAGCCACACATCAGGTACCACAGGGAACAAAAAACTAACAGTGCTAATTGATTCTGGCAGCACTCATAGTTTCATTGATTTTACCACAGTCAAGGAGATAGGTTACCAAGCTAGGCATTACCCACTAGTGAAAGTAACAGTAGCTGACGGAAACTATGTCATGTGCACCTCGATTTGCTACCAGTGAAAAATGCAAGGTAGACCCTTCCAGGAAAACTTACTGATCATTCCACTTGGGGGCTGTGACATGGTAATGGAAAATGGCTGGATGAAGAAGTATAATCCTACTAAATTTGACCATGAGAAGATGTGTGTTACCATTGGCAAGAAGGGCAACAAGCTAGTGTTGCAAGGTCTCTCTGAGGAAGGAAAACTGAATATGATCTCCAATGGAACAATGGGAAAGATGTTGAAAAAGGGCCAAGCTCTAATAGCTCATCTGTTCATGATGAATTCCTTGGGAAAAGAAGAGCAGGAACCAGTAGGAGAAACCATTAAGGAGGTGTTACATCAATACCCTGATGTGTTTGCATAACTCAAATATCTGCCCCTTTCAGGACCTTAGATCATACCATTCCTTTGAAACCTGGGACCATGCCAGTCAGTCTGAGGCCTTACAGGTACAACTACTATCAGAAAGATGAGCTGGAAAGGCAGGTCAAGGAGATGCTCACTAATGGCATAATACAATAGTCAATCACCTTTCTCTTCACCAGCATTGTTTGTCAAAAAGAAGGATGGGACTTGGAGGTTCTATGTAGATTATAGAGGGTTGAATGACATCACAGTAAAGGACAAGTATCCTATACCTATTGTGGATGACCTCTTAGATGAACTAAGTGGATCTGTGATCTTTTCCAGGGTGGATTTGAGGGCTGGTTATCATCATATCAGAATGAGGTTAGAAGATGTATATAAGACAGCATTTAGAACTCATTTGGGCCATTATGAGTTCAAGGTGATGCCATTTGAATTAACAAATGCACTAGTTACCTTTCAAGCTTTGATGAACCAGGTTTTTCAACCTTTCCTTTGAAAATTTGTTTTGGCCTTCTTTGATGACATCCTTATTTATAGTTTATCTGAAAGATATCATGTGAATCATTTGATTGCTGTCTTTGATACCCTAAGAAAACATTCCTTATTTGCTAAAAAGTCTAAATGCTCATTTGGTCAATCTAAAGTTGAGTATTTGGGACATATCATAACTGCATAAGGGGTCTCTACTGATCCATCTAAAATACAAGCTATGGTCGAGTAGCCTAGACTCAACTCCCTAAGAGCACTGAGGGGATTCTTAGGATTGACGGGATATTATAGAAAGTATGTTGCTAACTATGGAATCATTTGTAGACCCTTAACTGACTTACTAAAAAAGGATGCTTTTAAATGGAATGATGAAGCCGACCTAGCCTTTAGAGACCTCAAGAAAGCTATGACTTCTACACCAGTTTTGGCCCTACCTGACTACACTAAGGAGTTCATAGTTGAGACAAATGCTAGTCAAATTGGCATTGGAGCTATACTAATGCAAGATGGTAGACCAATAACTTATTTTAGCAAGGTTTTGGCTCAAAGGAACATAGGTAAGTCAATCTACGAGAATAAGTATATGGTCTTGTTGAATGAAGTTGACAAGTAGAGACATTATTTACAGTACAAGCATTTTGTGGTTAGAACTGACCATCACAACTTGAAATATCTTCTGGAACAAAGGGTTACAACTGCTATACAACAGAAAGGAATGACCAAATTACTTGGACTGGACTATGAAGTATAATATAAGAAGGGGGCTGAAAATAGGGTAGCTGATGCCCTTTCTAGGCAACAAGAAGATTCAGAATGCCACAAAGACCAACCTCAAGGAACATTATAGGATATCAGTGTCTCAATTCCTTCTTGGATGCGGGAGGTAACACATAGTTATGAAGGAGACCCTAAAGCTGCAGAAGTAATCAGTCAAGCAGCAGTGACTCTACAAGGACCTGGCATCTGGCATTACACTTCTAGCATACTCAGAAAAAAGGGAAAAATATATATTGGTACTAATGGTGAGCTCAGAATTCAGCTGATATCCATCTTCCATGATTCTCCTGTAGGTGGACACTCAGGACATCTTGGGACTCTTAAAAGACTATCACAGGTGTTCTATTGTCCTAGGATGAAATAAATAGTAATTGATTATGTGGCTATCTGTGATATTTGCCTCAAGAGAATGGATGACAACATGGCCTATCCAGGGCTATTGCAGCCCCTGCCCATTCCTAACCAAGCTTGGAGCCACATTAGTATGGATTTTGTAGAAGGTTTGCCCAAGTCCAAAAACAAATAAGTGATCCTTGTAGTGGTTGATAGAATGAAAAAGTATGCACATTTCATAGCACTTGCACATCCTTATACAGCAACAACAGTAGCTGAGGTATTTTGGAAGAGGATACATTGTTTACATTGCACTCCTGAGTCTATAGTAACTGACAGAGATAAGGTATTCCTAAGCCACTTTTCTCAATCCTTATTCAAGCTATTAGGAACCCAGCTACATTACAACACTGCTTACCACCTTCAGAGTGATGGCCAAACTGAAAGAGTCAGTAGATGTTTAGAGAATTATCTCAGGTGCATGACTGCTAGTAGACCAACACAATGGAAGCAATAGCTGGCTGTTGCAGAATGGTGGTACAACACCAACACACCAACCTACAATGCACCCCCTTTGAAGCTTTGTGTGGTTACACTCCCCTTCAACTGTCCCTAGGACCCTTATTGGAGACTGTGGTGCAAGCTACTGAAGATACATTGACACGAAGGCAACAGATGAAACAACTGTTGAAGGACAACCTCACCAAGGCACATGAGAGAACGAAACACTATGCCGACTAGGGAAGATCAGATAGGGAGTTTCAAGTGGGTGATATGGTCTATTTGAAACTGCAACCTTATAGGAAAACCTCCCTTGCATTGAGAAAGAACCTAAAGCTGAGCTCTAAGTATTATGGGCCTTATAAGGTTCTTGCTAGAGTTGGTATGGTAGCTTACAAATTGGACCTTCCTCCTGACTCTAAGGTCCACCCTGTGTGCCATGTCTCTCTACTCATAAAAGAAGGTAGGTAATAGAGTGGTAGTGTAGAACACTCTGCCTATCACTGGTGAAGATGGCCAATTCTTGGTAAAGCCGGTGGCAATTCTGCAGAGGCAGCTAATAAAAAGGAACAATTCTGCTGTGGTTAGAGTATTAGTGCAATGGTCAAATCTACCTCCAGAAGATGCCACCTAGGAGGATTATTAGTTCATCAAAGCCAAGTTTCCGGACTTCGACTCCAATCCTTGAGGACAAGGATTATTTGAAGAGGTGCGGTATGTAATGATCCATTAATCATGACAAATGAATGGTGCAAGCTGGGTTCGAAATGGAGAAGCTGACGATAAATCAATACCAGAAAATATGAAAAGGAATAACAGAATTTCAAACGAACGACTGGGATTAAATTAGAGTTAATGAGATGCAAGGGCCAAGATCGAGCCACGTTAGCTGAAGGAGTTTGTTATAACCACCTTCAACAGAAAGAGAAGGCAGCGATCCTCAGGTCTTTTCTCTCTTCTCTTTCCTCACTCAATCTCTATTTTCTCTCTCTCGATTCTCTTCTAACTTCTTCTTCTTCCTCCTCTTCATTTTGCAGATTTCTACAGCTATGGACTCCCGATTTAGGAGATAGTTAATTTCAGTTTACCATTGTAGTTCAACTTCTTTTTTTCATTAATATAAACGGAAAATTGTCCCAAAAGTTTCTTTTCTTCTGCAATTTAGTTGTTTTTAATTTCCTTATTTCTTATCGAGATCATTACAGATGTACTCGATCCATCAAATAAAATGCTCAAGTACTTATTAAATACATGTTTGGGTACAAAAATTGTTAAGAGTGTTGAAAGGAATAACAAAAAAAGGAAAAGGGACAGTTCGAAGGAGAGTGTGTGGAGTGCAAAGATGAATTCCAATTCCAATTGAGAGTGGAAATCAAAGATGTCACGTCCGATATGAAAGGGCAATAGCCGAAAATGGTTATCGTATTATTAGAAATTAGTAGGAAACAACATATGATATGATTTAGTTCACGAAAATATTAGAAATAAGTTTTTTGGAGAAAAAAGTAGTCCAACTCAGGAACGTACTCGGTCTATCTTCCATGAACTGGAAAATAGCCATTTAAATATATATTAAAAAAACGAGTTGTCGACAGCCGGGCCAGATAGTGATCTAATCCAGGCTCTTAATATTTGAAATCTTCAAAGCTATGCAATCATAAAATTATTAGACCTGTCAAAAGAGGCCATTGGACAGGTCAAAATTAAGACAAGCTTATGCCAAATGCCAACTCTCAACACCAATAATAATAATAATAATAATAATAATAATAATAATAATAATAATAATAATAATAATAATAATAATAATAATAATAATAATAATAATAATAATAATAATAATAATAATAATAATAATAATAATAATAATAATAATAATATGTCAACATAGCCATTAGCCAATTTTTTCGGAAAAATCAAAACCAATCCAAAGGGGTGTGTTATATAATATGTTCATGTAATCATTACAGTACAATTTAAAATCTTGCTATAAGCCCCGTCTCTAATAGGCTCGTAATATTCTTTTTGAAGAAGGAATAATACAACATGTGGCGCACAGCTTATACAAAAATCTTTCCAGATAACAGTCTAAAGGGACATGTATTCCCCCCATCCTCCACCCCATAAGATATCATACTACTATTTAGTATTATTACTTTCGTTTGTCATTCGTTAATGCTGTGAATTTTATCATTATTTTCACAATATAAATAAGTATTTATTCGCAATGAATTAGTGTTCGATTGTAAAAAAGTTGGGGGGGGGGGTGTTGGACGGCCTTTGGCACTTTGCTGGAAAACAAAATTGTAAGACCATAAGAGGCCATTTGATTCATAGTCAAATTGTACATTTGTAGTGTTGAGATTGCAATGCATATATACAGAGTAATTTTTTATTAAATGCTTTATTTGTTGCATTTAGAATTAGCATGAATTTGTTATAATTTGAAATGTACATTTCTTAAACAAAATAAAAAAATTATTTACTATATGAGGGTTGTTTTCGTTTTAGTTATCTTAATTCATGTAATACTAATACGAGCGAGGTCGAATATAAATGATTCGAGCGATGTCGAATATAAATAATTCGAGCGAGGTCGAATATAAATGATTCGAGCGAGGTCAAATGTAATTGATTCGAACGAGGTCGAATGTATGTGATTCGAAGAATGTAAATATTCGAGCAAGGTCGAATGTAACTGATTCGAATTCGAATGTAAATATTCGAGCAAAGTCGAACGTGTGTATTCGATCAAGGTCGAATGTAAATATTCGAGCGAGGTCGAATGTATGTGATTCGAAGTCGAATGTAACTGATTCGAAGTCAAATGTAAATATTCGAGCAAGGTCGAATGTAAATATTCAAGCGAGGTCGAATGTATGTGATTCGAAGTCGAATGTAACTGATTCGAAGTCAAATGTAAATATTCGAGCAAGGTCGAATGTAAATATTCAAGCGAGGTCGAATGTATGTGATTCGAAGTCGAATGTAACTGATTCGAAGTCAAATGTAAATATTCGAGCAAGGTCGAATGTATGTATTCGAGCGAGGTCGAACATAAATGATTCGAGCTAGGTCAAATATAAATGATTCGAGTGAGGTCGAACGTAAATGATTCGAACGAGGTCGAATGTAAATGTCGAGCGAGGTCGAATATATGTGGAGTGGGGCAGTGGATTTGTGCGACGAGATGCTGCACGTTATCTTGTTGTTTCATTAGAGAATGTTGCATTGTTTGACATGTATATCCGAATAGCTCTTGGCCTACCTAGTCCCTTCATCCGTTCGGCAGGAGCAGACGATAGGCGGAGCGATGAATAATTAGCCCAAACTTTGTGGCGACTTCTTTTATCTTGGATAGGGTAGGTTCCCTGCATGTTCAATGTCAGGGTTCGTTAGTTCCCAATGGGTTATGGCGGGTAACCGCAAGGCGAGCCCCAATGAGAGGTTGTATTGGTGAACTTTTGTGTTGGCTTGGGCGATGTCGAACTTTATTTGGATTGGGCGATGGACGATGGCCACAGGGGTGTTATTTTGAGTGGGATCGAAACGAGAACCCGTTATAAAGTCAAGCAAGGTCGATCTTTTTTTAGTTTGGGCGATTACTTGTCGTTGCGTTATTCATGCGTTCACTGTGGAGAGTCCTGCTCGTTTGATTTATATTGGGGAGCCTTGCGTTCCGTAGGCGAACTTCAATTAACTTGGCTTCGTTTTTATTGGAGAATACTAGATGCCTCTTGGATGTGTCCCAGTACCGGTCTGTTGTGATTTCATTTCTATTGGAGAATGTTGGACGCCTCTTGGGCGAGTCCAAGTCCCAGTCCGCTGTATTTCGTTTCTATTGGAGAATACTGGACGGCTCTTGGGTGAGTCCCAGTCCCAGTACGTTGTATTTTGCTTCTATTGGAGAATACTGGACGCCTCTTGGGGTGATTCCCAGTCCCGATCTGCTTTGGGAGAGTTTATGTCCCTGTTTTCGTTTGACGGAAAAACATGGTAAGTTAAAATTTGATGAATTGTTGTTACCTTATCTTAGTGTGTCGGAGGATGGAGGGGTCGTGTCGCATGGCTGCTTGCTTCGTTTCCTCCTTCCTAAAGACAATTCCAAATCTGGGACCGTACTTGCTCGTCGGGATGTTGAGGCTGAGTCTCGGTCCGGATTCGTAGGATATGTATGAATTAGGCAAGCGTGTCATACTCTGTTCATAAGGTACATAATGTGTGGGGCTATGGGGACGGGGTGTGGTGTGTCCACTATTCTAAGGTGCCACGAAGCGAGCTATTGCTTCATATCCAGGGGTGGAAGAAGAAGAGACTGTCGCGTAAGATGCACTTGTCAACGGGATTATAATCGTGCCAAGTGCACGACGACCAGGGTTTCGCTTCCATCATCTGTGTGACGAGCCCCAGTTAATGCTATAGAAAGGGCTAATCCAGATTTGATCGGTTTTGAGATCTAGAGGGAATTAAGATTTTGATTAAGAAATCCCCATAGACGACGCAAATTGTTTGCACAAAAACTAGCTTAAGTTTTTTAGCAAAATCAATTAAAAGTGGAATAGAGGATAAATCTTAATCAAACATAATTTACTCTAAATCGAACTTCATTGAATATGGATATAAAAAAGGCACGAGTTTATTGAAATCTTCTGATAATTACAAAAAGGGGCTAACATGAATGACATGCTTACATTTTAGGAGTAATGTTCCATGCCCATGCGTATAAGAAGGGAAGAGATATCCCCTTGAGAGTGTTAGCTTGATTGTTGCTCAACTCGCTGGGGAAGGCTCCTTTTCCCTTTTATTCTTTTTTGGATCTCTTTTTCTGTGGAAGATCCCCCTCTATTTATATCCTCATAACTCCGTTTATCCAAAGGTCTTTAACCAATGGGTCCTCTGATGGTCACGTCATTTTTGAAGCGTTGTTCACGACAGGCGCTTAGCCACGCAAACCCTCCGTTGATTCTATCTCAGGTATGATCGGTGACTGACGGGGTCGTACTCTATAAGCTGTGACCACGGTTTGGTCGACCTTTCACTGCGTCCTTTGATGTCAGCCTAATGGACATATTTTGACCTATACAGTGTTGAGATTGCAATGCATATATGCAGAGTTATTTTTTATTAAATGCTTTATTTGTTGCATTTAGAATTAGCATGAATTTGTAATAATTTAAAATGTATATTTCTTAAACAAAATAAAAAATTATTTACTATATGAGGGTTATATTCGTTTTAGTTATTTTAATTCATGTAATACTAACACGTGTGTAGTATGATTTTGCATTTTATACCACATTTAAGATTTATAATATAGAAATTTTCGCATAATGTATGTGAATATCATTTATGAAAAAAAGGACAAATGCAACCCAAACGAATTTGTTAACGATGCTATATTTTGTATCAAAATTATTTCTCCTCAACGCTACCAACCAACTAAATGCCACCTAGCTGACTGACTTCGTCATCATCATCTAAATAAACGACGGAATTTACAAAACAGATTCCTTGTTTCATTCATTTGAAACAAAAAAAAAAAAAAAAAAAGACAACCTTTATTTCTTGTCCGTTTTTACAACATTAGTTCTCTCGTGCAACTTTATAAGCAATAACTCTCTTTTCTTCTCTTGGGGGTCCCACCTCTAATGACTAATAACATTTACTTAATTGAATAGTTTATTGTTTTTGTTGGATATCTTTTTTTTAATAAAGATTTCTATTTTGTTGGATATTGCCACTAACTTATCAACCATCATCAATGAAATATATGAGTAATTTTATTTTGTTTTCAATGATTAATGAGTAATTTATTGAATATACTCACTAACTCTTTTTCTTCTAGAAATGAAGCATTTGTTGATTCTTTGTGAAAATATGTTTCAAAAGGTATTCTATTTACACTTTTACCCGATAATTTTGGTGATAACAACTCAGTGAAAATATACAAATTATTATACCAAAGAACTAAGTTGTACTTGTTGCTATTATATATCAAGCATTAATTGTTAGTCTCGTTAAAGAAAAAGCTTAATATTTTAATATACTTGAAAGCTCTTCCTAACTAAGTGTTAAAGAAAAAAAATTTGGACGTCTTCGGTTTAAAATTGTAAGACGATTATCGACAAATAGCACAATGGGAACAACACTCCTACTATGAACATTAAATTATATTTGCAAATATATTACAATTAATTTGAACGCCTCCTATTATGATCATTCTACTTAGATAGGAAAATATTCATTAAAACATGTTTGATTTTAAGCTTTAATTACTTGTAGATATCTTGCTTATGTTTTTTCAAATGGTTACTTTGTACTCTGAATGGTTACTTTGTGTTTTGGAATGGTATATGACTGATTATTGCATTATTTCGCATTTCCAGGTGTTGTAATAATTACAATTAAAATGGCAGATGATGTTTAGTTCTAGTTTAATAGGTACATATGAAACTTCCAATCGCTACAAATTTTCTTTATCTAAATCTGACGAGGTCACTTTGTAGTTTCCATATATAAGTTTAAATATAAGGAAACAAGTTTAAAATGACTAAATAGGCGAAATCTAGCTGCTCATTCATGGTCAGATATTGCATTTGGAATCATTGTGTTTATACTATTGTGACTAATTACTTATTACCAAACTAGTTTTTTTGTTTTTTGGCTAACTGAAATATGAATAAATGAAACATAATGTAATCCATGGCAAATACTATGCCATGATTTATTTGGTAATCAAAATTAAAGTTGTCAATATAAATTTTATATGATAAAAAGCATAAAAAAACTTTGAAAATTTTACGCAAGACCTTGCAGAGCTTTAAATGAACATAAACAACAAATAATTTTCAATCATTTCTGCAGAAAGTTTTGGAAGAAATTGAAAAAAGGCTTGTGGAAATAAAACATATATTCTACAAGGTCATTCGATCTATTAAGTTTTGTGAATGAAATTGAGGAATTAACAAAACATTTCAAATATAGCAAAAACTTAAACATTTTGCACATTCAGAAAAAGTAGAGGGTGCCATGATAATTATGCAAAACTTGAGGTACTTTATATGAAATTAACTAGCAAACAATTTCCAAGGTCTTTTTACTTCTCCCCTCTCCTTTTCAGAGAATCAATTAAACATACTACTACCTTGTAAAATATTCTTTCGGGCCCCTTTCAAACCAGTAACCTTTTCTAATTTGAATTGAAAAAGTATTAAAATTTCTTTTGTTCTATGAAGGTCACCGACCCCAATAGCCTATCTTCATTCTTCTAAGTTCAATCTCTCTCTATTTATCTACTTACTATATATAATAATTATGGTTTAATCTTAACTTCATATGATCCCCTCTTACTAAACGCGTCTCTGATCATGTTTTGCTGACTTATTTATTCTCTCTTCTTTTTCGCACCTAGTGCTCTCCCTCTTTCTTTGCCTAGCTGTTTTATTGCAAAATTTTATTTATGATCGTTGGCCATTGAAAGAGGGGGTTTACAGTTTTGTTTATTGTGGGTTGGGGTTGAATTCTTAATACATGAAGAGAGCAAAATTGGACATGTTCATGTCTCTGAGTCGTCAAAGATCGGTCCAAGTTTTGATTTTTATAGGCCTTGTTTATGTTTTAATGGTGGGTTTAGAAGTTCCTTTCGTTTTCGAAACTGGGTTCAGTTTAGTTTCTAAGGATGGTGACGGTTTTGCTAACCGCCATTTGAATTCCAAGGCTTTTGTGCTTGAAAGTGAAGAGGACGTGGAAGAAAAAAAGGCCCCAAATCGCCCTCTTGATGTCCCACTTAGGGTTGGACTTTCCAATCAATCCAATTCCAGGCCCGAGAGGAAAATCAGAGAATTGCACACTTTGCTATCAAATTTAGTTTTTGATGGCAGTTCCGTAAATATGAATAGCACCGATGGGTTTTCTGGGATTTTGAAATCAGCAAAGGAGGCATTTGAGGTAGGGAAAAAATTCTGGGAAGAGCTTGAATTGCACAAACAAGAAGTGGTTCCTGTAGAAAAAAGTAACAAGACAGAAGAATGCCCCCATTCGATTTCAATTTCCGGGTCGGAGTTCCAAGAGAAAGGGAGAATTTTGGTGTTGCCATGTGGGCTTACATTAGGGTCTCATATTACTGTTGTTGGGAAGCCAAAGAAGGCCCACCCGGAACATGACCCGAAGATATCTTTGCTGAAGGATGGCCAATTCTTGATGGTTTCACAGTTTATGATGGAATTACAGGGGCTGAAGACTGTTGATGGAGAGGACCCCCCAAGGATTTTGCATTTTAATCCGCGATTGAGGGGTGATTGGAGTGGGAAGCCCGTGATTGAACACAACACTTGTTATAGGATGCAGTGGGGGACAGCACAAAGGTGTGATGGCTGGAGGTCCAAGGATAATGAGGAGACTGGTAAGAACATTGAATTTTGTTCATTGAATTAACTTTTAAGTGTATTTTAGAAATTCTAATACTCCTGTGTTTTATTGAGTAATTGTACTTTAAAGTTTTGTTCATTTACGTACTAGTTTAAGTTAAAAATCTGTTCTTCAGGCACATTATGGGGTGGGGGGAATAGGAGCTTGTGGTAATGCGTTGTTAGAAGCTTGAGTGTTGATTTTATAGTGTTGAAGGAAAGAAGGATTAGCTGAGAATCCATTGTCAGTTACATTTGTATCTGTTGTCTTGTGAAGTAGATTAATGTATAGGTAACATATGACTCTTTTGCAGTTGACGGACAGGTTAAGTGTGAAAACTGGATTCGAGATAATGACGAAAATCATTCTGAGCAATCAAAGTCATCATGGTGGTTAAACCGGCTTATCACAGGGCGAACAAAGAAGGTGTCTATTGATTGGCCATTCCCCTTTTTGGAGGATAAGTTATTTGTGCTAACTCTTAGTGCTGGCTTTGAGGGTTATCACATAAATGTTGATGGGAGGCATGTGACCTCATTTCCATATCGAACAGTGAGTAACATACTATTACATTCAAGTTAATACTGGATTATTGAATTGAACTATCCTTAAGATTCTCCTTTGTGCTGTTAGGGATTTGCTCTTGAGGATGCCACTGGTTTGTGGATGAATGGTGACATTGATGTTGATTCAGTATTTGCTGCATCCTTGCCAGCTACACATCCTAATTTTGCTCCTCAGAGACATCTTGATATGTCAAACAGATGGAAGGCACCACCTCTCCTTGATCAGCCTGTAGATATGTTCATAGGTATTCTTTCTGCTGGCAATCATTTTGCTGAGCGAATGGCTATAAGGAGGTCTTGGATGCAGCAGCAGCTAATCAGATCTTCAAATGTTGTGGCTCGATTCTTTGTTGCATTGGTAGGTTGCTATATTGGTAGCTTATGGACCCTATTGCAAATATCTTTTGCTATTAACGTTGGCCCTGGTTCTGTTAAAAATGTTGACTTAAACTTGGGATGGATTTGACAGCACGCAAGAAAGGAGGTAAATGTGGAGTTAAAGAAAGAAGCAGAATTTTTTGGTGACATCGTCATTGTTCCTTATATGGATCACTATGACCTCGTGGTTTTGAAAACAGTTGCCATCTGTGAATATGGGGTACATTTCTAGGTTTTCCCTTAAATTTTGAAATTAGTTTTGCCCCAAAAAGTTAATCTCATTTACACGTTTGGTTGTTTGCAGGTCCATGTAATATCTGCCAAAAATATCATGAAGTGCGATGATGACACCTTTGTGAGAGTGGATGCAGTTATCAAGGAAGTAAATAAAATACCTGAAGATAGGAGCTTATATATTGGAAATATCAATTACCACCATAAACCCCTACGTAGTGGTAAATGGGCAGTCACATATGAGGTAATAGTTTGGATCTTCTTGTGTGACATAAAGAGGAGTGGTATAATGAGGACTTCATAATTACCACATTATGGAGAATAATTAAAATACTTGAATTAAGTGAGTGTTCTCAAGAGATTAAATGGAGGGTATTCGGATGAATGATGCACTAGTTTCACAACAAATGCACCAACCAAAATAGTTGTCTTAATGGAATAGTTTTCTTAGTGTTTCCCCTTCACAATCCAAATTTGTCTAAAAAATGCTCTTAGGTTTAATCTCTGTGGCCTTGTTCATTACTATGATACGCTGAGTATCTCATTTCGTTTCCCTTTCCTTGTGTCGTTTCAGGAATGGCCAGAAGAAGATTATCCGTCATATGCAAATGGACCTGGCTACATTGTTTCATCAGACATTGCAAACTTCATTGTCTCAGAGTTTGATAGTCATAACTTAAAGGTACGCAAAAAATTCCCGCTTCCCTTCTGTTTGTGTCTGTTCAATGAAATATCTAACGAAGCTCCCTGACTTGCAGTTGTTCAAGATGGAGGACGTGAGCATGGGAATGTGGGTTGAGAAATTTAATAGCTCAAGGCCAGTGGAATATGTACACAGCTTGAAGTTCTCCCAATCTGGTTGTGTTGATGATTATTATTCAGCTCATTACCAGTCACCTAGGCAGATGATCTGCATGTGGAACAAACTGCAACAGCTAGGCAAACCTCGATGCTGCAACATGAGATGACAATTAGAGATAAAGAGAAGGGTAACTGAGAATTGAGCAAGGGGAGTTAGACAAGTTTTTGCAGTTATAGAAACCATGATCTGTAAACTTTCTTGAACACTCGGTTTTAGATATGATATATGGGCTGCTCAGGGGCCCTTAAAAATTCGTTCTTTTGTTATCTCTACCTTCTCTTTTTTTTCTTTCTTTCTATTTTTTGATACCTTTTCCAGCCTACCTGTGGTTGTATAAAGGTATGGGCATACATGTGCAAAGAGAATATCTATATACACTTTTATATGTGTCCTACATAGCATAGAATCAGAGCTTGATATTCCAAGCAAGTTTCTTCCATTTTGCTTAAAGTTCCTTACCCCCCCCCTCCCCCCTCCCCCCTCCTCCTAGCTAGAGATTCATTTTCCAAGTTTTTTGGTTTGTCTTTGAGGTATATGGTTGACTTATTCAATGTACAAAAGGATGTTCATGTTATGGACCACCAAATTATTGTGCCAAAGGCAAGGCCGGTTGTTGTGGGAATGTGGGGTAGTTGATGCTTGCTATGTGGTGACCAAAGTTGATTTTGTAACATGAAAAGGACTATTTGAAACGACAAAACATAGACATGGAGCCATGAAAGTCAATGGCTATTGGCTATTCATTCCATTTCAACGGAGAATGACAGTTGCACCAATTAAGATCTCAAATCTTTTAGCAACGTATATAAAAATAGCGGAATGCAATTGAATTGGAATATGGGAGTTTGCAATCAAAGTCCAAAATCAACCACCTCTGTGTGGGGTTGAACCTGTTTCTTCTTTCTTTCTTCTAAACTTAGCGTTAATATAGCTATCTCCAAAGCGAATGATTTTGAAAAGAAGAATTTACTTAAATAGTGCATGTTCAACCGGTTAAACTTAAAATAGTCGATGAATATATAGTATATATATATATATATAATTTATATATATTGTTTGTATGAATATGCATAATCCGTATAATTTATGTATACTGGATATGAAAAGTAAACAGTGAATTTGGTCGGCTAAAGATCTCTTTTGAAAATGGGCTAACAAGCATGTCAGGAGAAATCATGGCTCGAAAAGTATGTTAGGAAGGTGTGGCGAATTTTAAATTACATAATTAATGTTTCTCTTAATATAAGTAATTTACTTATATAGGAATGGAAATGCAAGATAGCATGGAAGGTAGATCTTTCCTTTCTCTGTTCAAACTTCAAACGTGAGCTGAACAAACCACATGCGGGAAATTCCATAGCCAAACATCGGATTAAATAATATAGTGTTTTATGTCGGGATAACTTTTTTGTAAAACGAAAAAACAAACAAGCTTTAAGGAATTTTATTGATACGAACTCTTCTAAGAACGTGGTTATTGGCATTAATTGGAATATTTCAAAGAAAAAATCAATCACACTAACGACTCATATTTCTTTTCTTCTTCAACTTTATAGCATTTAGAATGTTTTCCTTTGCAAATTTTATCTTGAATACTTTACTTTGCTTGAAACTTTTTACTTTCTATTACCTTTCTTTTCTATCTAAAGAAATAAGTCTTTGGAACCAAGTAAAAAATTGTTAAGAGTAAAATTTTTTCCTTTTCCCCGTTCCAATTTATGTCAACCTATTTTACTGGGTACAAAATTTAAGAAAAAATAAAAAAATTTGGAATTTGTGGTCCTAAACAAGTGAAAAAAGAGTCCAGAGTAGTTATGTGGTTATAAAAGCTTTTCACTAAGGATAGAATTATAAGTTTAAGCTAAATTGTTACCAAATTAGAAATGAATCATTCTTTTTGGGACGAACCAAAAAGAAATAGGTTCATATAAACTGGAACAGAGAGTATGAAATTCTATAGAGAGCAGGAAGGGTATCACTGTAATTAAATGGAATATAAAGGGTTATTTCAGGCAATTGGTGAATATTTGTAACGTGGAAGTTTAGGGGAATTATTGGGTCCACTATCTTTAAACCGGTTTTGTGAACCCCACCTAACAGTAGGATGCTTCTTGTGTCAGCGACGTACTTTTGAGAATTTACTAAACCTTCATATTTAATTGAAAAATAAATGGACTTAAACTCGTCACTTCCATAATCCATACCAAATTTCCTTTAACCCCACTCTTCGTACATGAGTTAATTTTATATATGCTCGTTGAATTTTATTTACTGTAATAGTCAAATCACAAAATTATTTTTATAAGTAATTGAGTATTATTTGCAATAATAGTAAAATCATAAAGTTTTATCCATTATACTTGTTGGGTTTTTAAGCTATATTAATGCTTAAAAGAGGGTGAATGGAAAATGAAGAGAAAAAATAAAATATTTGAGTAATATTTGAGTTTTCCTCCTTGACAAAGGGACATTATCCCATATTGGAAGAGGAAGAAGTTTTTGATAGGTATATAAGCAATTGCTCTTCTTCTAGCTCTTAAAGAGTTGAGAAGAAGGCAAGCCTCGCGTCGTCGTCATCACTCGGCTTCGGCTTCGGATTCAGATTTGGTCAAATGATTGATTGATTAATTTTTTGGACCATATTTATTTGTTAATAGTAAAATATTAACAGAAATGTTATTAAATATCCGTTTTAATAACAGAATATTAATATTAAAACGAATATTAATATTAATTCCAACGATCCGTTATCCGTTTTCTGTTTTTCAGTTTTGTTACTAAAAAGTAACCTCTCTCTTGAATTCCCGGTTTATTATTGTGTAAATAGCCATTTATGTTATGGCATTCATGCTATGACCGTTTTGCATAAACAGCCATTCCGAAGACTTGCACCTCTTCAGTTTTCAGCCCAACATTGGCTATAAATACCAGTCCATTCTCTCGGATTTTCCATACGATTTTCTGAGTTCTCCTCCTTTCTTCTGTATACTTTTAACTTCAAGGAAAGCAACAACAAGTGTGATTTGCTACCGAACTTTGTGTTCGCTGAAACTGAAGTACCACTACACCAGTGTGTAATTCATTCTATCCTGGGAGGAAATAATCCATAACCTTGGGTACTGGAGGGGACTAAATTCCTTAAGGAAATACTATGAATTCAATGAGCTAGGATTAACTTTTGTTTCGTTTACATTTTTTATTTATATGTTATTTTATCTTTTCTAGAATCAATTTACAAATACAGTATTCTAACAAGCTTAAGGAATTTAACATTTGTTTTCTGTATTTGTATTATATTTACTGTTCTGGAGATTAAAGCCTTCGTGGCGATTTTCTACTCTATTGGAGAATAAAATCTACGTGATTTTCTACTCCGGTAGTTTAAACATTTATTAAACGTTAGTTTGTGTCATTCTTTTACAGAAAATGACGAATGACAAAGGAAACCAAGCTGTTCCGATGGTGACTGCCAATGCATCGACAAGCCGAACACCGGCATTGGCACCAGCGGAAAAACCTAGAAAATTTTTCGGGATTGATTTCAAGCGATGACAGCAGAAAATATTCTTCTACCTGACTACTTTATGTCTGCAGAAGTTTATTAAGGAAGAAGTTCTTGTTCTGCCCGATGAAACTCCAGAGAATGAACGCTTTCTCGTGATAGAGGCGTGGGAGCATTCTGATTTTCTGTGCAAAAATTATATTCTTAGCGGACTGGAGGACAATCTGTATAACGTATACAGTGGCGTGGAGATGTCAAAAAAACTGTGGATTGCGCTTGAAAGGAAATACAAAACTGAAGATGACGGGTTAAAGAAATTCGTTGCCGCTAAATTTTTGGACTACAAAATGGTAGATAGCAAGTCTGTTATTACCCAAGTCCAGGAATTGCAAGTGATTATTCATGATCTCCTTGCTGAAGGTATAAGTAGAATTAATACTAATGTTGGCAGTATTAATTTTATTATGTTTACTAACAGAATTTTCATTGAAGGTCTTTTTATCAATGAAGCATTCTAAGTAGCATCGATGATTGAGAAGTTGCCTCATTTGTGGAAGGACTTCAAAAACTACTTGAAACACAAACACAAGTAGATGTCGCTTGAAGATCTCATTGTTCGCTTGAGAATAGAAGAGGACAAAAAGCTGCTGAAAAGAGAGGCCGTGGAAACTCAACAATAATGGGAGCAAACATTGTTGAGGATAATCCTCAAAACAAGAGAAAGAGGAAGCAGGCTTCTGGACCGAAAAGCAACCCAAACAAAGCGGTTCAACGAAAATTGTTACAACTGTGGGAAAGCTGGACACAAATCTACAGATTGTCGTGCTCCGAAGAAATACAAGAAGAAGGGTCAAGCAAACATGGTTGAAAAGCACGAAGATGTTGATGAATTATGTTATATGCTTTCCGAATGCAACCTGGTGGGCAATCTTAAGAATTGGTGGATAGATTCTGGAGCCACTCCCCATGTTTGTACTGTTAGAGAAGATTTTGCTACATATGCTCCTGTTGGACCCGAAGAGATGCTTTCTATGGGAAATTTTACAACGGCTAGGATTGAAGGATGTGGGAAGATATTTTTGAAAATGACTTCTGGAAAGGTGGTGACTTTGAACAACGTCCTTCATGTTCCCGTGATTAGGAAGAACTTAGTCTCTGTTGGACTTCTTGTTAAGAATGGTTTTAAGTGTGTTTTTGTATCCGATAAGGTTGTAATAAGTAAGAACGAAATGTTTGTAGGAAAATCTTACCTCACTGAGGGCCTTTTCAAGCTGAATGTAATGGTTTTTGAGAATTATAATAAAATTTCAGCTTCGTCTTACTTACTTGAGTCAAATGAATTATGGCATATACGTTTGGGTCTTGCGAAAAATGATTAATTTGGAAGTATTGCCTAAGTTTGAATGCGACAAATCAAATGTCAAATATGTGTGGAATTTAAGTATGTTAAACATCCTTATAAGTCAGTTGAAAGGAATTCAAATTCTTTAGACTTAATTCACACAGATATTTGCTACAGGAAGTCAATACCATCTAACAGTGAAAAGAAGTATTTCATAACTTTTATTGATAATTGTACTCGATATTGCTTTGTTTACTTGCTTAATAGTAAAGATGAAGCAATATACGCATTCAAGCAATACAAAAATGAAGTTGAAACACAACTTAACAAGAAAATCAAAATGATAAGAAGTGATAGGGGTGGTGAATATGAATCTCCTTGTGAAGAAACATGTTTAGAATATGGAATTATTCATCGATCAACGGCCCATTACACACCCCAATCCAATTGGATTGTGAAAAGAAAGAATCATTCATTAAAGGAGATGATGAACGTGTATTGGTAAAAAAAGAGTTTCACACGTAAGCCAGCTTTTGACAACTCAGCTAGTCACGTAGACACAGGAAAACGCGACAGCTGGACGTGACTCCTTGAAGAGATACGGTACAAAGAGGCACGGTTCAGTAAAATCATGAACTTATCAGCCACGGGAAACTCAACTTGATCAAAACGGGAGAGAGGCACGGTCAGAATGAATCTAGACAAAGCTAGGAGCAGATTCAAGGATCCACAATTGATTACTCGAACATTATGTAACTGAACCCCAATTACCGTTATCCTTTGTAACACCTCATTAATGTCATAATTAGTCATTAATGAGTAATCATAGCAAGAACCATATGTTATAATAATCTCCTATATAAGGAAGGAGAATACAACTTGTAAAGGCATCTGATTCTCGAATACAATCAACATCGATCTTTTACTTCTGCAATATTATTTATTATTCATTTTTCCCATTATCTTGATTATCAGTAACCCATATTCATATTAAAAATAATGTTTAGTCAAATGGTCTAATTCTTTGGTTAAACAAATCGGTTCCGTTACCGGGAATCTGATAATCTTTGTTTACTTTCCAAGTGATATCCTTTGAATTATGTCAAATCCCAACGACAACAACCAGCAAACAAGTGGAACCCCAGTTCCATCACCTTCAGGAACCCCACGTGGTTCGAGGGAACAATCACCAGAAAGATCCAATAACAACAATGGTAATAATGATCAAAATGTGGAACAATATCGTGTAAAGCAAATGATTGCAGAGTATGTGAGCCAAGCTTTGCAAGAATTTGTGAGAGGATTACCGGCAATGTTGCCTACTCCGCCGACGCCACGTCCCAGTAACACCATCACCATGAAAAATCCTCAATCTGGGTTGGCAAACTCAGGAAGAGGAGATACTCCTAATGAATCTCTCAAAACGAGACCAGGTATATCTAATAACTCAGATTTACAAAATTTACTGCTAACCATGCAGAAACAGATGAAGGAGCAGAACAATCGCATCAAACAAATTCCTGGTGTACCACCTGTCATCAAAGGCATCGATATTGATAGATATTCTCAACAACCTTGGAAGCCAAGTGCGGCACCTTTGCCTATACCCAAGAAGTTTAAAATGCCTGACGTTCCCAAATATGATGGAACAACTGACCCACGCGACCATGTGACTGCTTTCACAACTGGGGTAAAAGGCAACGACTTAACGAAACAAGAGATTGAATCAGTCCTTGTCAAAAAATTTGGGGAAACACTTACCAAAGGGGCTCTAACCTGGTATTCTCTTCTCCCTGAAAATTCTATTGACTCTTTTGCTGAGCTTGCAGATTCGTTTATAAAAGCACACTCTGGTGCACAAAAAGTTGAGAAGATAATGTAAGACATATTCAAAATAAAACAAGGAGACACAGAACTACTCCGTGAGTTTGTAGACAGGTTCAACGAGAAAGAATGCAGTTGCCCATGGTGCCTGATAATTGGACAGCCATGGCATTTGCAAGCAACTTGAACGATAAAATCTCAGAAGCCACCAGGCGACTTAAGGAGAATCTAAGAGAATTCCCCGCCACAACATGGAACGATGTATATAACAAGTACAGTACTAAACTCAGAATAGAAGAAGATATCATTGCTCGCTCGAAAGATGAAGATCATTTCAGATCCAGACGTCCTGAATCAGATAGAAGATCAGGTAAAAACAGGTACGATCCTAACTTAGGACCCTTGGGACGCGGTATCTGCTCCAGTAAACGGAGTGATTTTCAAAACAACCACAAAGTTCACAATTACACACGGGAAACGTGCTCGTGAAGAAGACGATATAACCTTCGATGATGCAGATGGTAGCGGATTAATGCTTCCACATAACGATGCTCCGGTAATATCTTTACTTATTCATGACACTAATGTGAAAAGAGTGTTGATTGATCCAGGCAGTTCAGTCAATATCATTTTTCTAAGAGTCGTGGAAGAAATGCTGCTGGGGGATCAAGTAATCCCAAAAGCATGAGCCATATCAGGGTTTGATAACTCTACAGTTATAACAAAAGGAGAAATTGAGCTTAGCACTTATGCTGAGGGGGTGATCAAAAGAGCTAGGTTCCAAGTCATCGATACTCACATGGATTTTAACGTGATCATTGGAAGACCATGGATCCACGACACGAAAGCTATATCCTCCACGTTGCATTAAGTAATTAAATTTCCCTCTAAATGGGGGATTCAACAAATCAAAGGAGATCAACAGACCGCAAAAAATATAAATTCTGTGGTACACTACAACAAGAAAATAGAGGTGGAAGAATTACGAGATAAGGAAGTCTCCCAAGCAGGTATCACCGCCCAAACAGGCATGGAAGAAATTACTGCTCAAATAGTTACAGAAGGTATTATTGCTGAAACAGGTACGAAAGAAAATGCATACGAGAAGGAAAATCAAGTTACCAAGGAAGGTATACTATACCACACAGAAACAGATTCCAGATCAGACGTCATTCGTGAACTGGAGGAAGATGATAACATCAAAACAACTACGGAAGAGCTCGAAGCTATTTTATTATCCGAACAAAAGCCTGAGCAGAAAGTGTATATAGGCACGAGGATAGACTCCGCTCGAAGAGGTAAGTTAATTGGTTATTTAAAGGCTAACATAGACTGCTTTGTGTGGTCCCACTCAGATATGACAGGCATTCCACCAGAAGTGATGACTCATAAACTAAATGAAGATCTATTATTCGTACCTGTTAAGCAGAAGAAAAGAAAGCAAGGACCATTCAAGAACCAAGTGATTGACGAAGAGGTACAGAAACTCTTGAAGATTGGTTCGATACGAGAGGTAACGTACCCTAACTGGTTAGCAAACACCGTGGTAGTACCTAAAAAGAATGGCAAGTGGAGATTATGCGTAGATTACAATGACTTAAACAAAGCATGCCCCAAAGATTCATTCCCATTGGCTCATATAGATCAAATGATTGATGCCACCGCAGATCATGAACTATTAATCTTTCTAGATGCATATTCTGGTTATAATCAGATTAAAATGGATCCTTTAGATGAGGGAAAAACCTCCTTTATCACGAATAGAGGAACTTATTGTTATAAAGTCATGCCTTTTGGCCTAAAAAACGCTGGAGCCATCTATCAAAGTTTAGTGACCAAGATGTTCCAAGAGTATCTGGGAAAAACGATGGAGGTTTATATTGATGACATGTTGGTAAATCAACACAAGCACAAGACCATTTCCAGCACTCTCTACTGCTTTTGATATTTTACGCAGGTATAATATGAAGTTAAATCCAGAAAAATGCGCTTTTGGAGTGCAATCAGGCAAATTTTTGGGTTTCCTTGTATCAAACAGAGGAATAGAGATAAATCCCGCTCAAATTAAAGCCATAGAGGAAATACCTGATGTCTTAACAAATAAAAAGGAAGTTCAAAGACTGACAGGGAGAATAACAGCTTTGGGTAGGTTTATTTCTAGATCTTCCAAAAAAAGTTTTAAATTCTTCTCAGTTCTCAAAAAGCAGAATCAGTTTGAATGGACTGAAGAGTGTCGGCAAGCCCTCAAGAACCTGAAGATTTATCTATTGCAACCACCACTACTTTCAAAGCCAAAAGAAGGGGAAATATTATACATCTACCTGGCTGTCACAGAAATTGTTGTAAGTGCAGTATTGGTAAGAGAAGAAAAATGTAAACAATCACCAATCTATTATGTAAGTAAAACTTTGCTAGATGCTGAGACTAGATATCCACATCTGGAAAAGTTAGCTTTAGCTTTAATAATGGCATCTAGAAAATTACGACCCTATTTTCAATGCCACCCAATCACTGTTGTGACCTCATATCCTTTAAGAAATATTCTGCATAAACAAGAATTGTCAAGAAGATTAGCCAAATGGGCCATAGAATTAAGTGAGCATGAGATAATCTATCATCCTAGAAATGCAATTAAGTCTCAAATAATAGCTGATTTTGTTGCTGACTTTAGTAATAACATTGTATCTGAAGTAGAAAAAGAGTTACAACTCTTTAACGGTGTTAATACAGTCCTATGGACATTTTTCAGCGATGGTTCTTCAAATATAAAAAGCGTCGGCTTAGGCATAGTCTTGATATCACCCACGGGTGAAAAGACACGGCAAGCTATAAAGTGTTATCCTATCACTAACAATGAAGCAGAGTACGAAGCTGTTATTGCAGGGCTTGAACTTGCACGGGAGCTCTCAATCGATCAAATTGTGATCAACAACGAATCCCAACTGGTAGTAAATCAGATACAGGGGACTTACATCGCTCGAGAGACTAGAATGCAACAGTATCTTGAAAAAGCACGAGAGCTCGTGAGACAATTCAAAACATGGAAGGTAGTGCAAATACCTAGAGAGGAAAATGCAGAGGCAGATGCATTAGCTAACCTCGCAGCAGTCACGGAAGTAACGAACAAAGATAATACAATTGTCGTTCAACTATTTCATTCAATAATAGACCAGGACAGGAATGAGGTAACTTTCAACAACCTAACCTGGGACTGGAGAAACGAAATTCTTAATTTTGCATAATGGCACCGTACCTGAAGATAGGAAAGCGGCTCAAGCGCTATGCCACAAAGCTGCACGGTACTGCCTTATTCGCAACTTACTTTATCGCAAGATGTTCGGAGGACCCCTAACTAAATGCCTTGTACCTAACCAAACGGAATTTGTGATGAAGGAAGTCCACGAAGGACACTGTGGAAATCACTCAGGGGCGAGATCCTTAGTGAAAACACTAATCAGAGACGGATACTATTGGCCTAAGATGGAAGAGGAAGTCGAGAATTTCGTATTCAAATGTGACAAGTGCCAAAGGTTTGCCAATAACATGCATCGACCAGCGGAACTATTACATCCAATAATATCCCCATGGCCGTTCATGAAATGGGGTATGGACATAGTAGGACCTCTTCCCACAGCTAAAGGACAGGTATGGTTTTTACTCGTACTAACCGACTATTTTACAAAATGGGTAGAGGCAGAAGCGTTCAAACAAGTGCGAGAAAAGGAATTTAAAAGCTTCTTATGGCAAAATGTAATATGTCACTTTGGAATACCGAAGGAGATCATGTGTGGTAATGGCCCACAATTCATAGGCTGGCAAATCAAGCGAATCACCTCAACGCCGTACCACATCGTGGATAATGGTCAAGCTGAGTCAACGAATAAGGTTATCATAAACAATCTAAAAAAGCGGCTGGATAAAGCCAAAGGAAACTTGCCTGATGAGTTACCAGCGGTACTATGGGCATACAAACAACTTCAAAAATAGCCACGGGAGAAACTCCGTTCACACCTCTTTATGGCTCAGAAGCCTTAATACCAGTGGAGATTGGCGAACCAAGCATAAGGTTCTCAACAACAATGGAAGGTGAAAACGACGATGAATTAAGGACCAACCTGGACCTGCTCGAACCACAGAGAGAAGCAGCATTAACACGGATGGCATCTCAAAAACAAATCATAGAGCGTTATTACAATCGTAAACCTCATCTCAGGTACTTTAGAATTGGGGAATTCGTCCTCAAAAAAGTCTTTCGATCAACAAAAGAAGCAGGTGCAGGAAAGCTAAATCCAAACTGGGAAGGACCTTACAAAATCCGAGGCATAGCTGGGAAAGGCGCCTATGAGTTGGAAGCTATGGACGGCAGAGTTCCCATCTGAAGAAGTATTACTTCTCAAAATAAAAGAATACCCACCGTCAGGTATCACACGTTTGATTTTATTCTGAACATTTAAAAATTTTACTAACTTTTTTAGATGATAGGCATAAATCTAACCCATCACTAGATGATGATATTAGACCTGCAAAGACACGAGGAAATAACACAATTCTCGGTCTAGGGTTACACTTTCTGATGGACATTTTAAAAAGGGTTAAGCAGTCATCATCTAAGAAACTATATACCTTCGAGTCCGGAATGTTTTTCCTTTTCAGGAAAAGGACCACAAGGAAGGAATAATCAAGTGCTCGAGATTTCATTCTTCAAAGCTCAAACACTTGGGGGACTATACAGTATGGAAGGCTAAGACGAAGCAAAGAAGACTATCAGAAAGTCAAAAGCTCGAGCCTAAAGACCCATCTACCCAATGAGACAAGTGACACGAGCAGAATCGAAAGAAATCAAAAGAGCCATCCAAAAACAAAGCCTAATTCAAAAAGCAAAAACCTTCGAACATATTCAGGTTAAAAGGCAAAATGTTAGTCACGAGAAAGAAATGTACATCTTTTCAAAACTGTTGTAACAAAAAC
>ML355181.1:0-35019 GCA_005239505.1 Nicotiana paniculata
CAGATATATTTGATGATAAATTATATATACTAATTAGGATCTTCACAAGTCTATCAATCCCTAGAACCCGAATCTGTGGAAGGGTCTGTGTGTGTATATATACACACACACTTTGATAGCCATATATATATATAAGAACACGAAGCGCTAGGAACACAAGGTCGGGTTTTGTTAGGGATTGATAGACTTGTAAATTGATTCATCGACTTATAACTTATTTAGATACATCGATGAATAGTAAAAATAAAATGTTTTGACCTATATCGATTAATATAAAAAATAAAACGTCTCTACCTAAAATAAAATAATATTATATTAGTTTATCAATTGATTAATTATTCGTACGTTGTAATGTATAAGATTGATCATCAATTACAATATGGTGTATGTGTTTGAAATTACTCATATACTTAAATATAACTTAAAAAATTTACTTACATAGATGCTAATATAATCTATTAAAAGTAATTACCTAGTTAATATAATTTTTTGTAAAGATTATGCTTATAGTTTATAATTATATATAATAATTGTATAGTTAAATAAAATAAATGTGTATAGTTAATAATAATTTCTTATAGCTTATAATATTTTTAGAAATAAAAACAAAAAAAAAAGAATTTAATTTTTTTTTAAAAGAACCGACCAAAGTTTGTCGGTTTTTGGTCAAACGGTCAACACTTGATGTACCGACCAAAATACCGACCAACGTTGGTCGGTAATTCTGTAAACAGAATGAAATAATGGGTCCCCCCCCCCCCCCATTTCTCTTATTTTCTTCCCCAAATTTTTCCCAACTCCCCCTCAATACCTTCCCCTCTTATTTTCTATTTTCCTCACACAAATCCCATTCCCCACCCCGTGTAGCCACCGCCCGTCGCCGGTCACTGCCACTGTACTGCTGCCCCTCTCCTTCTCCACCTAAAAATTCTAGGTTTGAGTTACAACCCATTTCTTTGCTATTTTTAGGTTTTGTTTTAATTATTTGAACATTATATTTTATTGTTTCAATTAGTGTTTCAATTATTTGAACATTGTATTTTATTGAGGACTAGGGTTTAGGTCTTGTTTTAATTAGTTTTGTTAATTAATTTTATTAATAAATTTGATTAAATAGTCTTGAATAGTTTAGTTAGAATTGACTTATACTTTGTATTGTCTAGAATAGTTTAGTTAGAATCTGGGGTTTAAGATTTGTTCTTGTGAATCGAATTGAACTTTTAGGATATGCGTTGATGTGATGACCCAAAAAGTCATCTCTCATTTTATAAGTCAAAACTGCATTCCGGGGCTTTGAAAACCTCCTTTTATCTTCATTTTATGTGCGCAACATAAACCCGGAAAGCTTTTATGACAAACCGAGAAAAATGCTAATTTTGCCTTTAAAATTAAATTTAAGTTGACTTCGGTCAATATTTTGGGAAACGGACACGGACCCATGATTTGACGGTCCTGGAGGGTCCGTAGGAAAATATCGGACTTGGGCGTATGCCCGGAATTGAATTCAAAGGTCCTAAGCCCGAGAAATGAATTTTTGAAAGAAATTGTTTTACTGAAATTATAAGAGTTTTTAGAAATTTGATTATATTTGAAATTGATGGTATCGGGGCCGTATTTTAGTTCCGGAGCCCGGTACAGGTTTAATATAGTATTTAAGTGATGCCTGTAAAATTTGGTAAGAAACGGAGGTCATTTGACGTGATTCAGTCCCGTAGTTGTGAAATTTGAAAGTTTAAAAGTTCTTGAGATTAATCTTTGATTTTGATGCTAAATTCGTTGTTTAAGATGTTATTTTGGCTATTTTATCACTTGACTAAGTCCGTATGATGTTTTTAGGGTTGTGTGCATGTTTGGTTTGGAGCCCCGAGGGCTCGAGTGAGTTTCGGGTAGGTTTCGGGGTGTTTAGAATTGGAAAATCTCTGCTGGTGCACCAGTTCTGGTGTGCCCGCATCTGCGAGCCCTTTTCCGTAGGTGCGAGCGGCTTCCCGCAGGTGTGGCCCCCAGTGGGCCTGGTCATTTCCGCAGGTGAGACTAATTTTCCGCACTTGCGAGAGCGCAAGTGCGACCCCAGCACTGCAGGTGCGAGGGTCGGGCAGTGTGTTTTAAGTTAGAGCTTCAGCCGTTTTCTTTTTCAAATCTTCAGTAAAATAGAAGACTTAGGGCGATTTTTCTCAAGAGATTTTCTTCCCAAATCATAGGTAAGTGTGAATTAACTAATTTCTTTCAACTCTCTAATGTTTTTCATCAACTTTTATAAAATATTCTAGGGTTTTAATGGTAGAAAATTGGGGATTTGGGTAGAGTTAGGGTTTTTTGTATAAATAGAATTTAGACCTCGTTTTGGGGTCGGATTTCGAAACTAATTACATAATCGGGCTCGTGGGTGTATGGATAATCGGGTTTTGGTCTGAACTTCGTGTTTTGACCAATCAGGCCCGGGGTCGATTTTTACTTTTTGGGAAGAATGATAGAAAACTCATAATTAAGCATTGTGGTTGAATTATTTAACACTTATTGATATTATTAAGCTAATTATGTATAGATACAATTGAATCGGAGGCGAATTCTAAAGGGAAAGCACTAATTGAGGCTTGAGTTTGGTCGTGGAATTCGATGTAAGTGTTTGGCTTAACCTTAGCTTGAGGGAATAGGTATAGGGTCTTATTTGCGACGTGTTAGTGTAATGTGCAACGTATAGGTGAGGTGACAAGTATCTATACGTTGGAGTCAAGAATGCTCGTGAGTCGAATATTGTGATTTATGAGATTTTTCATCAAACATTGTTGAGTTTAATTTGATAATTATCCGTGTTGGTGGTATTTCTTTGATATCGATCATTGTTGAGTATTGGTTCCAGTTAAGAATTATTACGTGAAGTTAAGTAACTAAGTGAGATTGGTTATATTTGTTTCCCTTGCAGGGATGATATTGATTTTACTGTTGGCTCCATTGCCGGGACGTTATAGTTTTTATTATTATTGTACTGCTGATTTTACTTGCCGGATTGTTTTTATTGATTTGTTTGGGTGAGGAAGAGTGTAAAAGCACGAAGGGTGATGCCGTGTATGATATTGTGAGAGAGGGTAAAAGCACGAAGGGTGATGCTGTGCCAGATTATGATATTAAAAGCACGAAGAGTGATGCCGTGCCATGTTATATTATTAAAACCACGAAGGGTGATGTCGTGCTGTTTCTATTGATTTATCGTGAGGATGAGAGTAAAAGCACGAAGGGTGATGCCGTGCATTCTATTTATTATTTGGCGAGGATGAGAGTAAAAGCACGAAGGGTGATGCTGTGCACTTGTTTTTGTGTTGTTACTTCTGTTGTTTAAATTGATATCAAATTTGTTACTTTACTTCGTTACTTCCATTAGTTGATATTTCCTCCCCTCAGCATGTTACACTTTCTTTGTATTTAGCTGCTTATTTCTTGTTGTTATTAATTTCTCCGTATATGATTAAACTGCACAGGTTTATTTGGTTGTCGTGTCCTAGCCTCGTCACTACTTCGCCGAGGTTAGGATCGACACTTACTCAGTACATGGGGTCAAATGTACTGATGCTACACTCGGCACTTTTGTGCAGATCCCGGTACATGACCTTACTAACCTTAGAGTAAGGAGATTGCCTTCAGTCCATTGGAGATTCCAAGGTAGTCCTGCAGGCGTCCGCAGGCCTTGGCGTCCCCTCCTACTTTATTTCCATTCTGTTCTTATTTACTTATGAGACAGATGTATACTTATATTTTGTTCAGACTCTTATTTGTAGCATTCATAGACAATCCGTGAGATTGTGACACTTGTTCTGGGAGTATTTGGGTTCTGAATTTCGTATTAGTATTATTTCAAACTGTTGGATCATGTTATCTTGTATTTTAAATTCCGTGATTTTATTATACAGTCTGGTAAACTGTTAAAGATAAAGAAATAAGGTAATTAATCAATAATGTTGGCTTGCCTAGCATGTTCTATGTTAGGCACCATCACGGTCCCGACGGTGGGAAATTCGGGTCGTGGCAATTGAACTTTTTGGATATAAATTCAACTTTTAGTTTATGAATTGAACTTTTAGTTTATAAATTGAAATTTTAGGATACGAATTGAACTTTTAGGATATGAATTGAACTTTTAGAATATGAATTGGACCTTTTGGATATGAATTGAATTTTTAGTTTATGAACTGAACTTTTTGGATATGAATTAAACTTTTAATTTATGAATTGAAATTTTAGGATATGAATTGGACCTTTTGGATATGAATTGAAATTTTAGGATATGAATTGAACTTTTAGGATATGAATTAAACTTTTAGGATATGAATTGGACCTTTTGGATATGAATTGAATTTTTTGTTTATGAATTGAACTGTTGTTGTTGTTGTTGTTGTTGTTGTTGTTGCTGTTTGCTGTTGCTGTTGCTGTTTGTTGTTGTTGTTGTTGTTGTTGTTGTTGCTATTAGTCATTTTGGTATGCTGGCAGGTGGTGTAGCTGCCAAAACAGCATTTTATGCAAAAATTAAAACCCAGAAAACTGACCAAAGTTGGTCGGTTTCTAATAAAAAAAATATTTTTCTGCAAATTACCGACCAACTTTGGTCGGTAATCATTAATTTTTTTTTTTACAATTACTGACCAAAGTTGGTCGGTTAATGAACAAGGAATTCCCAGAATTCAACATTACCGACCAACTTTGGTCGGTATTGTTAAATTATAATTTAAAAAAAATATATATATATTTTCATTTACCGACAAACTTTGGTCGGTATTTTTTAAAATTTAATAATTAATAAAAAAATATAATTTAAATACACCAGCCAACTTTGGTCGGTAAAATTAAATTATTAAAATATGTTTCCGACCAAAGTTGGTCGGTAAGTCTTTTAAACTCTTCAGATGGTCGTTTTAACATACCGACCAACCTTGATCGGTAATTACCGACCAACCCTGGTCGGTATATAAAAACGACCATTAAAATAGTGACCAAGCGTATTTGGATGCGTTTTGGTCGGTAATTGGCCATAACCAACCAATGTTGGTCGGTAATTGGCCATTACCGACCAATGTTGGTCGGTTTTTCTGGTCGGTATTTACCGTGGATCCCTCTATTTTAATTTGTATGTCATAGTTTGACTGAGACAAAAATTTCTAGGAAGAGAGAATATTTAGGGGGCTATTAAATTTTTTTTCATTAAGAATAAATTGAGAAATTTAAAATTAATTGTTTCTGAATATAGAAAGTTGAACCACCCTTTTTAAAAACATGAAATTGACATCCAGTTTTTTCTCCGCAAGTGATTCGTAATAATGGTCATACACATTGTATATGGTAGAAATCGAGGCTACCCGATTTCACTATTTGATGGAGACTGGGATATTGCATCGAAGAGCTCAGATATTAAGTCCGAAATCAAAGCCTCGTTTTAGATGGAGGTCAGTATCAATCAAGGCCAGAAGAGATAGACTTCGAGTAATATCAGGATAGCTTAGTAACGGAAAAGCGAGATATCCGTGATTGCTCGAGGATCGTGGCGTGAATCTCGGAACGAATCAATTCTATGGCGGTTAATCAGCTGTTTATACGATTTTCTTCTGTAATTAGAAATATAGCTGAATTAGAATTCCTATACTATATAAAGAGAGATTCCATTTATCTATAATCATCATTGTTCACTGAGAAAAGGATATACAATTATTTCTTTCTTGCTTACTACTCTGCCAATTGTTCATCAGAATTATTCATTCTTTATTTCTCTTATACTATCTCCTCGAGATTACTTCAATTCGAGGTCGAGGTTCAACTTGTACACTGGTTTGATTTATTTTACAGTTTAATTCATTTATTAACTCACTTGTTTATCAATTGGTATTGGGTGAAATCACATATCCTTAAAATCATAATATAAGTTATCCAAATTTTAGAGTAAACAGTTTGGCGCCCACCATGGGGCTAGAGATAATTGTGAGTATTCAATACTCATTCCGATAACACACCCTATTTTACGCTTGTTCTTGTCAAGTATCTTTGCTTTTAGGTTAAAAACATGTCAAACTCACAAACTGCACCACACATGGTGACAATGGCCTCATATTTCACGGGAAAATGATAATATAATTGCTCCAGAGGTCGAGATACCACAAGCTAATCTCGGGGGAGCACCGGCTGCCAACCCAGTCGACCTCAGTTCACACGTCGCTTTAAATGCGAATCTGGGAGCGGACCCCGAAGGGAGCATACGTAGAGAAGGCCGATCTGGTGGTCAAGGTACACAAGGTGGGGGAGATGGAGGATTCAGTCTCCAAGTGATCTTCGAAATACTACAGGCTCAACAAGCCGCTATTGCACAACTACAAAATCAACATCGAACTCCGAGTGGGGTCGAACTGGAAGCCGCCCGCCGAACTGAGCCAGTACCAGAAAGGTCGAATCCTAGTGAATCGGGGACTGATCCCGTGATAATAAGGATGCTCGAGGAGCTCACTAAACAAATTGAGATGGGAGAGAAGAAAATTGGGGCAAATGATAAGAAATTGGAAACGTACAACTCCTGAGTTGATCAGATACCGGGGGTACCGCCAATTTTGAAAGGGATGGATTCGAAGAAATTTGTACAGAAGCTGTTTCCTCCAAGTGCCGCTCCGAAGCCCATTCCCAAAAATTTTTGCATGTCGGATATACCCAAATACGATGGGACCATTGATCCCAACGAGCATCTCACCTCCTATAATGCGCCATCAAAGGTAACGATTTGGAAGATGATAAGATCGAATATGTTTTGTTGAAGAGTTCTGAAAGACTATATCGAAGGGGGCAATGATTTGGTACCACAATCTACTGCCAAATTCCATTGACTAATTTTTCATGTTAGCGGATTCTTTCGTGAAGGCACACGCCGTGGCCATAAAGGTTGCGATGAGGAAATCAAACTTTTTCAAGGCAGAACCGAAAGATAATGAAACGCTCAGGGAGTTTGTGTCCAGATTTCAAATGGAACGCATGGAGTTTCCACCAGTCACAGATATTTGGGCTGTTCAAGCCTTCACTCAGGGGTTGAATGAACGAAGTTCGATAGCATCACGCCAACTGAAGCAAAATTTGATTGAATATACAGCGGTGACCTGGGCCGATGTACATAATCAGTACCAATCGAAGATCAGGGTTGAAGATGACCAATTAGGAACTCCTTCCAGTTCCGTATATTCGAAGAGGTCCGCAGTCAGAAATCAGATCGACATCGATAGGGAACCTAGGTCTAACAAAGATTGATATCAACCATACATCGCAGATCGCAGGAACGGCGGCCTGGACGCAATCCCGCCCGATGATCGAAGAAGTGATCGAGGACAGAGTTCTCGGGGACTTATGAGAAAAAGTGGTTTTGATAAGAATGCCGATGCTACAGAGGCACCGCCCGTCGCCGGTCACTGCTACTGTACTGTTTCCCCTCTCCTTCTCCACCTAAAAATTCTAGGTTTGAATTACAACCCATTTCTTTGCTATTTTTAGGTTTTGTTTCAATTATTTGAACATTGTATTTTATTGTTTCAATTAATGTTTTAATTATTTGAACATTGTATTTTATTGAGGACTAGGGTTTAGGTCCTGTTTTAATTAGTTTTGTTAATTAATTTTATTAACAAATTTGATTAAATAGTCTTGAATATTTTAGTTAGAATGAAATTATACTTTGTATTGTCTAGAATAGTTTAGTTAGAATCTGGGGTTTAAGATTTGTTCTTGTGAATCGAATTGATCTTTTAGGATATGCGTTATGTGATGACCCAAAACGTCATCTCTTATTTTATAAGTCAAAACTGCGTTCCGGGGCTTTGGAAACCTCCTTTTATCTTCATTTTACGCGCGCAACATATACCCGGAAAGCTTTTATGACAAACCGAGAAAAATGTTAATTTTGCCTTTAAAATTAAATTTAAGTTGACTTCGGTCAATGTTTTGGGAAACGGATGCGGACCCATGATTTGATGGTCCTGGAGGGTCCGTAGGAAAATATGGGACTTGGGCGTATGTCCAGAATTGAATTCCAAGGTCCTAAGCCCGAGAAATGAATTTTTGAAAGAAATTGTTTTACTGAAATTATAAGAGTTTTTAGAAATTTGATTATATTTGAAATTGATGGTATCGGGGCCGTATTTTGGTTCCCGAGCCCGGTACAGGTTATATATAGTATCTGAGTGATGCCTGTAAAATTTGGTAAGAAACGGAGGTCATTTGACGTGATTCGGACCCGTAGTTGTGAAATTTGAAAGTTTAAAAGTACTTGAGATTAATCTTTGATTTTGATGCTAAATTCATTGTTTAAGATGTTATTTTGGCAATTTTATCACGCGACTAAGTCCGTATGATGTTTTTAGGGTTGTGTGCATGTTTGGTTTGGATCCCCGAGGGCTCGAGTGAGTTTCGGGTAGGTTTCGGGGTGTTTAGAATTGGAAAATCTCTGCTGGTGCACCAGTTATGGTGTGCCCGCACCTGCGAGCCCTTTTCCGTAGGTGCGAGCA
Organism: Nicotiana paniculata; assembly: GCA_005239505.1. NCBI lineage: Eukaryota > Viridiplantae > Streptophyta > Magnoliopsida > Solanales > Solanaceae > Nicotiana > Nicotiana paniculata. Next base: position 8,514 of record ML355181.1, read on the forward strand.
GCTTCCCGCAGGTGTGGCCCCCTGTGGGCCTGGTCATTTCCGCAGGTGCGACTAATTTTCCGCACCTGTGAGAGCGCAGGTGCGACCCCAACACTGCAGGTGCGAGGGTCAGACAGTGTGTTTTAAGTTAGAGCTTCAGCCGTTTCCTTTTTCAAATCTTCACAAAAATAGAAGAATTAGGGCGATTTTTCTCAAGAGATTTTCTTCCCAAATCATAGGTAAGTTTCTATAAACTACTTTTTTCCAACTCTCGAATGTATTTCATCAACTTTATAAAATATTCTAGGGTTTTAATGGTAGAAAAATGGGGATTTGGGTAGAGTTAGGGCTTTTTGTATAAATAGATTTTAGACCTCGTTTTGGGGTTGGATTCCGAAACTAATTACATAATCGGGCTTGTGGGTGTATGGGTAATCGGATTTTGGTCCGAACTTTGTGTTTTGGCTAAGCGGGCCCGGGGTCGATTTTTACTTTTTGGGAAGAATGATAAAAAACTCATAATTAAGCATTGGGGTTGAATTATTTAACACTTATTGATATTATTAAGCTAATTATGTATAGATATCATTGCATCGGAGGCAAATTCTAAAGGGAAAGCACTAATTGAGACTTGAGTTTGGTCGTGGAATTCGATGTAAGTGTTTGGCTTAACCTTAGCTTGAGGGAATAGGTATAGGATCTTGTTTTCTACGTGTTAGTGTAATGTGCAACGTATAGGTGTGGTGACGAGAATCTATACGTTGGAGTCAAGAATGCTCATGAGTCGAATATTGAGATTTATGTGATTTTTCATCAAACATTACTTGAGTTTAATTTGATAATTATCCGTGTTGGTGGTATTTCTTTGATATCGATCATTCTTGAGTATTGGTTTAAGTTAAGAATTATTACGGGAAGATAAGTTACTAAGTGAGATTGGTTATAGTTGTTTCCCTTGCCGGGATGATATTGATTTTACTGTTGGCTCCCTTGCCAGGACGTTAGGGTGTTTATTATTATTGTACTGCTGATTTTCCTTGCCAGATTGTTGTTATTGATTTGTTTGGGTGAGGAAGAGTGTAAAAGAACGAAGGGTGATGCCGTGTATGATATTGTGAGAGAGGGTAAAGACACGAAGGGTGATGCTGTGCCAGATTATGATATTAAAAGCACGAAGGGTGATGCCGTGCCATGTTATATTATTAAAAGCACGAAGGGAGATGCGATGCTGTTTCTATAGATTTATCGTGAGGATGAGAGTAAAAGCACGAAGGGTGATGCCGTGCATTCTATTTATTATTTGGTGAGGATAAGAGTAAAAACACGAAGGGTGATGCTGTGAACTTGTTTTTGTGTTGTTACTTCTGTTGTTTAAATTGATATCAAATTTGTTACTTTACTTCGTTACTTCCATTAGTTGATATTTCCTCCCCTCAGCATGTTCCCTTTTCTTTGTATTTAGCGTCTTATTTCTTGTTGTTATTAATTTCTCCGTATATGATTAAACTGCACAGTTTTATTTGGTTGTCGTGTCCTAGCCTCGTCACTACTTCACCGAGGTTAGGATCGACACTTACTCAGTACATGGGATCGGTTGTACTGATGCTACACTCGGCACTTTTGTGCAGATCCCGGTATAGGACTTTACTGACCTTAGAGTAAAGAGATTTCCTTCAGTCCATTGGAGATTCCGAGGTAGTCCTGCACGCGTCCGCAGGCCTTGGCGTCCCCTCCTACTTTATTTCCATTATGTTCTTATTTACTTATGAGACAAATGTATACTTATATTTTGTTCAGACTCTTATTTGTAGTATTCATAGACAGTCCGTGAGATTGTGGCACTTGTTCTAGGAGTACTTGGGTTCTGAATTTCGTATTAGTATTATTTCAAACTGTTGCATCATGTTATCTCGTATTTTAAATTCCGTGATTTTATTATACAGTCTGGTAAACTGTTAAAGATAAAGGAATAAGGTAATTAATCAATAATGTTGACTTGCCTAGCATGTTCAATATTAGGCGCGATCACGGTCCCGGCGGTGGGAAATTAGGGTCGTGACAATTGAACTTTTAGGATATAAATTCAACTTTTAGTTTATGAATTGAACTTTTAGTTTGTAAATTGAACTTTTAGGATATGAATTGGACCTTTTGGATATGAATTGAATTTTTAGTTTATGAATTGAACTTTTTGGATATGAATTGAAGTTTTAGTTTATGGATTGAAACTTTAGGATATGAATTGGACCTTTTGGATATGAATTGAATTTTTAGTTTATGAATTGAACTTTTTGGATATGAATTGAAGTTTTAGTTTATGGATTGAAACTTTAGGATATGAATTGGACCTTTTGGATATGAATTGAACTTTAGTTTATGAATTGAAATTTTTGTTTATAAATTGAAATTTTAGGATATGAATTGAACTTTTAGGATACGAATTGAACTTTTACGATATGAATTGGACCTTTTGGATATGAATTGAATTTTTAGTTTATGAATTGAACTTTTTGGATATGAATTAAATTTTTAGGTTATGAATTGGACCTTTTGGATATGAACTGAACTTTTAGTTTATGAATTAAAAATTTAGGATATGAATTGAACTTTTAGTTTAAGAATTGAACTTTTAGTTTATAAATTGAAATTTTAGGATATGAATTGAACTTTAGGATATGAATTGAACTTTTAGGATATGAATTGGACCTTTTGGATATGAATTGGACCTTTTGGATATGAATTGATATTTTAGTTTATGAATTGAAATTTTTGGATATGAATCGAACTTTTAGTTTATGAATTGAAATTTTAGGATATAAATTGGACCTTTTGGATATGAATTGAACTTTTAGTTTATGAATTGAAATTTTTGGATATGAATTGAACTTTTAGGATATGAATTGGACTTTTTGGATATGAATTAAATTTTTAGTTTATGAATTGAACTTCTTCGATATGAATTGAACTTTTAGGATATGAATTGGACTTTTAGTTTATAAATTAAACTTTTAGGATATGAATTGAGCTTTTAGGATATGAATTGGAATTTTTTAGGATATGAATTAACTAAAAAAGATTAGAATATGAATTAACTAAATTAATTTGTTCCTCTCGTCCTCCCCGTAATCATTCTTCCCGTCCTCCACAAGACCCTTCTCTATACCGTCTTGTAGATGAAAGTTCATCAGACGGTGATGATGATATTGTAGAAAACGCTCCTTGACTTTTATATACTTTGAACTAGACAAATAGAATCAATTTTGAACTAGTTGTAATAAGTTTTAACTTGGTTTTGGATTTTTAGTTCAATTGAACTTTAATTTGTTACTTTTAATGTATTTACTGATTGTTGTTGTGTTGTTGTTGTTGTTGTTGTTGTTGTTGTTGTTGTTGTTGTTGTTGTTGTTGTTGTTGTTGTTGTTGTTGTTATTAGTGATTTTGGTATGCTGGCAGGTGGTGTAGCTGCCAAAACAGCATTTTATGTCAAAATTAAAACCCAGAAAACTGATCAAAGTTGGTCTGTTTCTAATAAAAAAAATATTTTCCTTCAAATTACCGACCAAAGTTGGTCGGTAATCATTAAAATTTTTTTTTACAATTACCGACCAAAGTTGGTCGGTTAATGAACAAGGAATTCCCAGAATTCAACATTACCGACCAACTTTGGTCGGTATTGTTAAATTATAATTTAAAAAAATATATATATATTTTCATTTACCGACCAACTTTGGTCGGTATTTTTTAAAATTTAATAATTAATTAAAAAGGTATAATTTAAATACACCAGCCAACTTTGGTCGGTAAAATTAAATTATTAAAATATGTTTCCGACCAAAGTTGGTCGGTAAGTCTTTTAAATTCTTCAGATGGTCGTTTTAACATACAGACCAATCTTGATCGGTAATTACTGACCAACCCTGGTCGGTATATTAAAACGACCATTAAAATAGTGATCAAGCGTATTTGGATGCGTTTTGATCGGTAATTGGCCATAACCGACCAATGTTGGTCGGTAATTGGCCATTACCGACCAATGTTGGTCGTTTTTTCTGGTCGGTATTTACCGGATTTCTAGTAGTGGATCCCTCTATTTAATTTGTATGTCATAGTTTGACTTAGACAAAAATTTCTAGGAAGAGAGAATATTTAGGGGGCTATTAATTTTTTTTCATTAAGAATAAATTGAGAAATTTAAAATTAATTGTTTCTGAATATAGAAAGTTGAACCACCCTTTTTAAAAACATGAAATTGACATCCATTTTTTTCTCCGCAAGTGATTCGTAATAATGGTCATACACATTGTATATGGTAGAAATCGAGGCTACCCGATTTCACTATTTGATCGAGACTGGGATATTGCATCGAAGAGCTGAGATCTTGAGTCCGAAATCAAAGCCTCATTTTAGATCGAGGTCAGTATCAATCAAGGCCAGAAGAGATAGACTTCGAGTAATATCAGGATAGCTTAGTAATGGAAAAAGTGAGATATCCGTGATTGGTCAAGGATCGTAGCGTGAATCTCGGAACGGATCAATTCTGTAGCGGTTAATCAGCTGTTTATACGATTTTCTTCTGTAATTAGAAGTATAGCTTAATTAGAATCCCTCTACTATATAAAGAGAGATTCGATTCATCTGTAATCATCATTGTTCACTGAGAAAAGGCTATACAATTATTTCTTTCTTGCTTACTGCTCAGCCAATTGTTCATCAGAATTATTCATTCTTTATTTCTCTTATTCTGTCACCTCGAGATTACTTCAATTCGAGGTCGAGGTTCAACATGTACACTGGTTTGATTTATTTTAAAGTTTAATTCATTCATTAACTCACTTGTTTATCGATTGGTATTGGGTGAAATCACATATCCTTAAAATCATAATATAAGTTATCCAAATTTTAGAGTAAACAGTTTGGCGCCCACCGTGGGGCTAAGGATAATAGTGATTATTCAATACTCATTCCGATAACACACCCTATTTTATGCTTGTTCTTGTCAAGTATCTTTGCTTTTATGTTAAAAACATGTCAAACTCACAAACTGCACCACACATGGTGACAATGGCCTCATATTTCACGGGAAAAATGATAATATGATTGCTCTAGGGGTCGAGATACCACAAGCTAATCTCGAGAGAGCACCGGCTGCCAACCCAGTCGACGTCAGTTCACACGTCGCTTTAAATGTGAATCTGGGATAGGACCCCGAAGGGAGCATACATAGAGAAGGCCGATCTGGTGGTCAAGGTACACAAGGTGGGGGAGATGGAGGAGTCAGTCTCCAAGTGATATTCGAAATACTACAGGCTCAACAAGCCGCTATTGCACAACTACAAAATCAACATCGAACTCCGATTGGGGTCGAACTAGAAGTCGCCCGTCGAACTGAGCCAGTACCAGAAAGGTCGAATGCTAGTGAATCGGGGACTGATCCTGTGAAAATAAAGATGCTCGAGGAGCTCACCAAACAGATTGATATGGGAGAGAAGAAAATTGGGGCAAATGATAAGAAATTGGAAACGTACAACTCCCCAGTTGATCAGATACCGGGGGTACCGCCAATTTTGAAAGGGATGGATTCGAAGAAATTTGTACAGAAGCCGTTTCCTCCAAGTGCCGCTCTGAAGCCCATTCCCAAAAAGTTTCGCATGCCGGATATACCCAAATACAATGGGACCATTGATCCCAACGAGCATCTCACCTCCTATAATGCGCCATCAAAGGTAACGATTTGGAAGATGATGAGATCGAATATGTTTTGTTGAAGAGTTCTGAGAGAGTATATCAAAGGGGGCAATGATTTGGTACCACAATCTACTGCCAAATTCCATTGACTCATTTTTCATGTTAGCGGATTCTTTCCTGAAGGCACACGCCACAGCCATAAAGGTTGCAACGAGGTAATCGAACTTTTTCAAGGCAAAACAGAAAGTAATGAAATGCTTAGGGAGTTTGTGCCCCGATTTCAAATGGAACGCATGGAGTTTCCACCAGTCACAGATGATTGGGCTGTTCAAGCCTTCACTCAGGGGTTGAATGAACGAAGTTCGATAGCATCATGCCAACTGAAGCAAAATTTGATTGAATATTCGGCGGTGACCTAGGCCGATGTACATAATCAGTACCAATCGAAGATCAGGGTTGAAGATGACCAAATTAGGAACGCCTTCCAATTTGATATATTCCAACAGGTCCACAGTCAGAAATCAGATGGACATCGATGGGGAACCTAGGTCGAACAAAGATTGATATCAACCATACATCGCAGATCGCAGGAATGGCGGCTTGGACGCAATCCCGCCCGATGATCGAAGAAGTGATCGAGGACAGAGTTCTCGGGGACTTATGAGAAAAAGTGGTTTTGATAAGCATGCCAATCCTATAGAGGCACCTTAATGGTCGGAGTATAAATTTAACGTCGACGCATCAGGTATTGTACCGGCAACTAGAAGAATCAAAGGCACTAGATGGCCCAGGCCCATACAGACTGATCCTTCCCAAACAAACCCCAATCTGATGTGTAAGTATCACAGCACACATGGCCATAGAAACTGAGGATTGCGGGAAACTAAGAGAGGAGATAGCCCGTCTATTGAATGAGGGCCACCTTTGAGAGTTCCTAAGTGATCGAGCCAAGAATCATTTTAGTTCAAAGGGACGCCAATAGGAAAAATGAGCTAGTAGAGCCACAACACGTGATCCATATTGTCTTCGGCGGGGTGATATTCCACAAGCGCTCGTGTTCAAACGCACTAAGGTATGAATTACTAGGGAAAAACGGACCCGAGATTATGTGCAAGAAGGCACCGTATCATTCAACAATGAGGAAGAAGAAGGAATTTCTCAACCCCACAACAACGCTGTGGTAATTTCTATCTTTATGAATAAAGTTCAAGTGAAGCTTGTTTTAGTGGATCCAGGTAGTTTGGAAAATATCATTCGATCGAGGGTTGTGGAGCACCTCTACCTACAAGACCAAATCGTGCCCGCAGCTCGGGTCATGCAGGGTTGGAACATGGCCAGTGAAACGACTAAAGGAGAGATCATTTTACCAGTAAACGTGGCTGGAACTATTCAAGAAACCAAGTTCCATGTAATCGAGGGTGGCATGAGTACAACGCCCTACCCGGGAGGCCCTGGATTCACAAAATGAGGGCAGCCCCTTCGACCCTCCACCAAATGATGAAATTCCCGACAACGGATGGGATGAAAACGGTATACGAGGAACAACATGATGCAAAGGAAATATTCGCGGTCGATGAGGTAATACCAATATTGGCACTTTCAACATCAAAAGGATCTGAGATCAAAGGAAAACAAGAGGCCAAATAGCAACCACATCCACCAGCCTCGACTGAATCGGAGAAGAAGTGAATGGAAGAAGAAAATGACGACTATTGGATCCCTCGATCCTTCATTATTCCCTAAGATTCCAATGCTACCAAATAAATATTTGAAGAGCTGGAACAAGTTATATTGATCGAATATCTACCCGAAAGAAAGGTATACATTGGTACGGGGTTAACTCCCGAACTTAGGAAGAAACTCATTAAATTTCTTATTGATAACATGGATTGTTTTGCTTGGTCCCACTTAGACATGACAAGGATCCCGCCAGAAATAACAACACATCGATTGAGCCTGGACCCGAAGTTCAGGCCAGTGAAGCAAAAGAGAAGGCCCCAGTCTGAGGTAAAACATACATTCATCAAGGACGAGGTAACTAAACTTCTCAAAATAGGATCCATCCGGGAAGTAAAATATCCCGAATGGTTATCAAATGTAGTCGTAGTCCTTAAGAAAGAGAACAAACATAGAATGTGTGTAGATTATAAAGATTTAAACAAGGAATGCCCCAAAGACTCTTTTCCTCTGCCTAACATCGATTGTATGATAGACGCCACGGCCGGCCACGAGATCTTTAGTTTTCTCGACGCCTACTCCGGGTACAATCAAATTCAAATGAACCCGGAGGATCAAGAGAAGACTTGATTCATCACTAAGTATGGCACATATTGCTATAACGTAATGCCTTTTGGGCTAAAAAATGCAGGTGCTACCTACCAATGTCTAGTAAATAAACTGTTCGAAGAAAAAATAGGTAAGTCAATGGAAGTATATATTGGTGATATGCTAGTTAAGTCCCTACGCGTAGAGGACCATTTGACGCATTTGCGGGACGTTCGAAATACTAAGAAAATACAACATGAAGCTCAACCCCGAGAAATGTTCTTTCGGGGTCGGTTCGGGCAAGTTCCTCGGCTTCATGGTGTTAGATCGGGGGATCAAGATCAACCCCGATAAAATTAAGTCTATCGAAGACATCACTTTCGTGGACAGCGTTAAAGCCGTACAAAGGCTGGCAGGGCAGATAGCTGCCTTAAGTCAGTTCATCTCGAGATCGTCAAATTGAAGCCATAGGTTCTTCTTACTACTCAAAAAGATGAACAATTTCACCTGGACCCCGAAATGCCAACATTAGTTAGAAGAATTAAAACGATTCTCGCACCCACCATTGCTTCATACTCCAAAAGCAGATGAAAAGCTTTACTTATACTTAGCAATATTGAAAATCGCGATAAGTGGTGTCCTTGTTCGAGAATATCAAGGTACGCAACTTCCTTTTTATTATGTAAGTAGAACTATAAGGGAAGCAGAAACACGATATCCAACCTTAGAAAAATTAGCACTTGCTCTAATAAGTGCCTCTAGGAAGTTAAAACCGTATTTTAAATGTCACCCAATATGTGTGATAACCACTTACCCACTTCGTAATGTTTTACATAAACCCGAATTGTCGGGCCGATTGGCCAAATTGGCCATTGAACTCAGTGGGTATGATATCGAATATCAACCCCAAACGACCATCAAGTCTCGAATCTTAGCAGACTTCGTGTCCAACTTCACGCTAGCCCTCGTAAAGTAGAAAAGGAACTTTTTTTAAAATCGGGTACATCATCGGGGGTGTGGACCCTTTTTACAGACGGCTTCGAATGTGAAAGGGTCCGGGCTAGAAATCATTTTGAAGTTGCCTACGGGCAACATTATTAGGCAATATATCAAAATTTCTAATTTGACGAACAATGAGGCCGAGTACGAGGCCATGATTGCAGGTGTCGAACTAGCTAAAAACTTGGGAGCGGAAGTTATCGAAGCCAAATGAGACTACCTACTGGTAGTAAACCAAGTGAACAGAACCTTCGAGGTTCGAAAGGATAGAATGAAAGGTATTTGGATAAGCTACAGGTGACATTACATCATTTTAAAGAATGGACTTTGCATCATGTACCTCGAGAACAAAACAGTGAAGCCGATGACCTTGCAAATCTGGGATCATCAGTCGAGGACGATGAACTTAGCTTGGGGACTGTCGTTCAACTCTCAAAGTCAGTGATCGAAGAAGGTCACGCTGAGATAAACTCCACAGGAATAACCTGGGATTGGAGGAATAAATATATTGAGTATTTGAAAAACAGAAAGCTCCCATCAGACCCTAAGCAATCGAGGGCCCTACGAACAAAATCTGCTCGATTCACGTTTGATGAGGATGGAACATTGTACAGGAGGATGTTCGATGGACCGTTAATAGTACGCATGGGACTAGAGGACTCCAATTATGTCATACGAGAAGTTCACGAAGGTACTTGTGGGAACCACTCCGGTGCTGAATAACTGGTTCACAAAATCATCGGAGGAGGATACTATTGGGTCAATATGAAGGACACTACAGAATTCATTCGAAAATGTGATAAATGTCAAAGGTATGCACGAATGATCCACCGGCCTGAAGAACAACTTCATTCGGTCTTATCTCGATGGCCATTTATAAATGAGGGATGGATACCGTCGTCCCCTTTCCATCGGCCCCAGGTAAAGCTAAATTCATTTTATTTATGACTGACTATTTCTCTAAATGGGTTGAAGCACATGCCTTAGAGAAAGTCATAGAAAAAGAAGTTATAGACTTCATTCCGAATCACATCATATGCCTATTCGGGATACCTGCGAGATTGTATGCGACAATGGAAAGCAATTCATCGGCAGCAAGGTAACAAAGTTTCTTGAAGATCAAAAAATAAAAAGGATCTTATCAACACCATATCATCCTAGCGGAAACGGACTGGCCGAATCGACAAACAAGACCATCATTCAGAATCTGAAGAAAAGGTTGAACGACGCCAAGGGAAAATGGAGAGAAATTTTACCCGAAATCCTTTAGGCATATCGAAAAACGTCAAAACCCAACACGGGGGAAACATTGTTCTCCTTAGTTTACAGTGCCTAAGCCTTGATCCCAACCGAAGTCGTGGAACCCAGTGCCACATTTCGATACACAACGGAAGAATTAAATCACGATGCTATGAATACTAGCCTCGAATTACTAGATGAAAAACGAGAAGCTATCCTCGTTCGAATAGCCACGCAAAAACAACACATCAAAAATTACTATAATCGGATTATAATCGGAGGACCCACCTTTGCCACTTCAAAATCAGAGAGTTGGTTCTACGAAAAGTCACCCTCAATACTCGAGAACCTAACAAAGGAAAACTCGGCCCAAATTGGGAAGGACCATATCAAGTCCTTGATATCAACGGATAGGGATCCTACAGGTTTGGAACGATAAACGACGAGCAACTACCAAACAATTGGAACATCTCACTACTCAAACGATATTATTGTTAACGTATTACATTCTCCTTTTTCATTTACATTTTACACTAACCTATTTTCAGGTGTTCGATCGAAGGTATCGAAGTTCTCATCAATCAAGAAGATATTAGGTCCTTAAAGCACGTGTTGCATTCTTTTTCCCTTCGACCGGTTTTTATCCCAAATGGGTTTTTCCGGCAAGGTTTTTAACGAGGAAACCATTATTCATGTTGACTTAGAGTATCCTAGGTCTCTTTACAATCAACCTAGAATACTGGGGGGCACCGTCCTCGGATGTTATATTTTCAAGGAAAATACTTCGTGTCAAATGGGTCTCGATAGGAAAAATTTATAATGGGCCAAATGGTCGAATGGACCATGTTCGTATAGATTTTTTGAACCCTAATGGAAAAATATGTACGCAAGTATGAACTATTCAAAGAAGTACTTTTCCTTACCAATGTCTTGTGCCTTAATGAAAAATTCTACTTTACAAGCTCCCTACTTATGATTTCTTGTAGAAACTGGCTCAAGGGCCAAGTATAACTACACCTCGAACGATTAAACTCATACTTGGGGACTGCCATAAAAAATCAACATGTTCGAACTATCTAACTTCGAAACTGTAAGACCTCAAAGAGGCAACCCTCGATTTATAGGCCAAGGCCACCATTCTTGGAGACTAATTCTTTGAACAAGTTCGAAATGTTATTGGAAAAATAAGCCCAAGAGGCACACCCAAAGGCTACAAACAAACTAGCACGGCTCAGAGACGTCTCAATCCCGCAATAAAAACAGGCGAATTCTTTAAAAACGGTTAACAAAGGCTACCCTCGGCAAAATAATTAAAGGGCTTCGATAATATCAACCCTCAAAAAACCTTAAGAGATACCGAATTGTTTAAATACAAATTTGTGCTAAGGCATAAAAAGCGAAGGGGTGTCGATCAATATTAAACCCTCAAAAAGCCCAATGGGTAAAAAATTCATGCTAAGGCATAACAAAATTCTTATAAAGTCTTTAAGCTAAAAAGGGGAAAAAGCCATTCTTCTTAGGCCATATCAAAGAGCCTAAGGGCCATTAAATTTTGGAGTAGAATATGTTCTCCCTCAGTTCAAACTTAAGGGTTTCACTACTTCGAGCTCGAGTAAAAACTCACTCGACTACAGTTCAAGAATACGTTTATACTCAATTCAAACTTAAAGGTTTCACTACTTTGAGTTCGAGTAAAAACTTGCTCGACTACAGTTCGAGAATCCGTTCTCACTCAATGCAAACCTAAGAGTTCTATTACTTCAAGTTCGAATTTTACTCGAACTCGACTATGAAAGTAGTATTAGTGTGATTTCGGTCAAGTTGCCAAAAATCGAAGTCTTAAACATATTATAAAGTATGCTAAAAAGTTTGGCAAGGCATAAACTGTCACGACCCCAAAATGCCTAGTTGTGATGACGCCTATTGTGAAATCAGGCAAGCCACACACTTAATTTAATTTAAAGTTTCTTTCAGAAAGATCACTATATTTGCAACAAAAGTCTCATTTATTAAACATTTAAAAGTTGAAAATCATTAAGACACAAATAAATAAATCACAGCACTGATGTCACTGAGTCATGAGCTATTACTACTACAAATGTCGAAATACAAAAGTGGACAACACTGTCTGAAATAATAAAGTACAGCGGGAAAATAAAGAGGGAGAAAACGAGGCAGCGATCGCCAACTGCTACCTCGAAGACTCCAAATGAAATTCTATCAGCAGATCAGCAACCGCTACTGGGTCCCGATGTACCTGAATCTGCACAAAAGGTGCATGGGGTAACGTGAGTACACTAACTCAGTAAGTAACAAGCCCAAACTGTGGACTGATAGGTAGTGAAGGACCAACCCTCTGCGTTCACAACATAATCCTTTAAGGAAAAAATGTAGAGATGCTTGCAGTATAATAAAGGGAATTCAATTAATATGATAAATGCAACTTCGACAGTTCAGGATATTTATAACAACAATTTCTAGTACATGCCAATGCGTCAAATGTATAAAATGCACAATGTTCTTCCACTCTCATATACGCGTCCACTCAGTACTGTATATGGCTCGCATGGCCCAGGGAAGATCCATCGCAGAATATATACACACATCAGACAGAAGTCAATTAATACTGAGGAAGGCCGATCCAACCCTATGGAGAAGATCCATATCCAGATAAATGATACATCTCACCACCACTCGATACTGTATATGGCTCAACGGCGTAGGGAAGATCCATCCCAGAATACGTATACATATTACTGACATCAATTGCTCAGTACCGATAGAAAATAGGCCAATCCATCCTTATGGAGACAATCCATCTCCGAATATAAATATTTCGGAAAAGATCCATGTCCAGGGAAGATCCATCCCTCAAATATCACTACGCTCACTGGGGGTGTGTTACAGACTCCGGAGGGACTCCTACAGTCCAAGCGCTATCATAAGCCAGATCTAGGCATAATCAATATAACATGCTGCCGCGTGCCGCCCGATCCTACAACTGTCACTCAATTCAGGCTCTCGGCCTCACTTAGTCATCACTCTCCATTCTTGCTCACATGGGCTCACAATGCATGAACTAGCCTGAATCAATGATATAACATGTAAAACAATAATTACCGAGACTGAGACATGATATGATATGCAATGAGAGGACTGAGTATATAATATCAATGAAACACATGAGATGACATAATAAATGACCACTCGGGTCTCAGCAATATCGGTTTGAAGCCTTAACATAATGTCTTGCATGATTTCTAGCATGGTTTGCATTAAGACGGCCGCTCGGGTATCAACAGGATTGGCGTAAGCCTTAACATAATATTTAGCATGATTTCCAACACGGTTACTTTAATCACATTGATGGAAGCTCAAATATCAACAAGAAAGAACTACTAAACGGTGCCATGGAATAAACCAGGTCACAAGTCTCACGATGCACGCCCGTCATTTGGCATGTGCGTCACCTAATTCTAATCACATAACACGTAGTTCGGGGTTTCGAACCCTCAGAACTAAGTTTGGAAGAGTTACTTACTTCAATCAAGTCAAAACTCTACTCCGCAATGCCCTTGCCTCTCGACTCGGCCACAAATCACCTCGAATCTAACCAAAATCAGTATTATATCATTTATATATGCCAAATGAGCGAAGCCCACAACAAAATTATCATATTACATCACAATTCCCGAATTTGGTCAAACCCGGCCCTCAGGTTCACGTCTCGGAATTCGATAAAAATCACAAAACTGGAATCCATATTCATTCTTGAGTCTATACATACCAAAAACATCAAAATTGGACCCCAAATGGGCCCTCAAATCCCCAATAGAATTTCTCAAATTTTTCTTCCAATTTCTCCTAATTTTCACCCCAAATTAAATGATAAAATTCAAGACATAATCATGGAATTAAACCAAATTTGAGTGAAGAATGCTTACCCCAATAACTCTAGTGAAAATCCCCTCCAAATTCGCTCTCCCGAGCTCTCTAATGAATTTCGGTGTTATGAGCTAAAACCCTCGTTTTTGAATTTAAACATTCTGCCCAGGTCTTTTCTTCAGTGCGATCGCGTCAATTCCCACGCGATCGCGAAGAACAAATGACAGAACCCCTAATTAACCTTACACGATCTCCAACTATCACACGCGATCGCATACTCCTTCACGCGTTCGCATAACACAACTGCCTCAGCCTTCACTCGCCCCCTAACTTCTATGCGAACGCGAACATGAACCTCACCACGCGTTCGTGAAGCACAAAGGCCACTCTCTCACGCGATCGTGGCCTACCCTATGCGATCGCATAGAACAACTCACTGCCGACCAAAAATCGCCAAAAGTCCAGTTTCGCCACTACCAACCGGAAATCGCCAAAAATCCTGTTTCGCCAATTCAAGCCTAATTCTACTCCGGACCTCCGAACAACATTCCGAACACACTCCTAAGTCCCAAATCACCTAACAAAGCTATCCGACCCATCAAAACTACATTCCGATATCATTTACCTATAAGTCAACTTCCGATTGACTTTTCCAATTACTCACGCAACTTAAGAGACTAAGTGTCTCATTTCTCACCAAAACCGCTACGAACCCGGGCCAACCAACCTAACACAACATGATAGAGCTGAACAACACATAACAAGAAAGAAATAGGGGAAACAGAGCTAAACTCTCGGAACGACCGGCCGGATCGTTACATAAAGTAGGTTTGAAATTATTACAAGGCAAAGATTGAGAAGAAATTCAAAGGGGAAATATTTTTATATACTTGAATAAGAGTATTTACAAAATATCGACAAGGGTCCTACACAAAAAAAAAATTACGAGTCCTAGCTGTGCTCGTGAGTGACTCCCTCCTCGGTGGCAGCTTTCTCCTCGGGCCCCTCGCCATCATCGAATGCAATCTTTCTACCTTTATCGTCATCATCATCACAAGAGGCCAACAGCTGGGCATTAGCTTCATGCACCTTTTCCTATGCTATCTCCTAACAAAGATCAAAGCCTCGAGCGTGGATCTCCTCGAGGGCCTCTCTGCGCGATTGTTATTTGGCAAGATCGGCAGTCCGCTGCGCTCGATCGACGGCCTCCCTCAATTGTTCTTGAGTAGCCCCGATGTTAGCCAGATATATGGCCACCGACTTATCAGCCTCGACCTTCATTGTTTCGGCCCCAACTTTGGCCTCAGCAAGCTCAGCCTTGAGCTCCTCGACCCTCTTAGCCTGAATCGAGCATATCTCCCTAGAATTTCTAAGTTGGACTTCGGCCGCTGACAATTTAGCCAAAGCGGTTTCGTTATCCATTGCAAAGTGGGCCATGCCTTCCTTCCACCTATGGCATTCAACTTTAGCTTGATCGACCTCCTCCCGGAATAGCTCGATCTTCTCAATCTTTTGTTGCATCTGTGACATCAAAACGTTATCTTCCACCCTTGGATTGAGCCTTTTTTTTTCAAAAGAATAGTTACCTGCTCGTTCAGCTTAGTTTCCTCCTTATGAGCCCTGGCCGAGTCAGCTCGGAGGTCCATGTTGTCCTCATCCTTTTTCCCACAGAGGAGCTTGAATGAATTTCTCCCTTTGAAAGCCTTTGAAGATCGGCCTCACATTGGCTTAAGTCAGCCCGAGACTTAGAGAAAGTCTTCATGAGAAAAGATAGAAGTTAGACAGAAAGAAGGAAAAGTGAAAGAAAACTACATCAACAAAATTAACACTTATCCGACTCTGAAGGCGTTGGGCCTCTTCGAAGAGGGTGGATGCATCGTTGAAATCAGAGGCATCATTAACCCCAGTAAAGCAATCCCGAAAGGGATCCTCCTCACTGGGGACTCCGCCTAGTTCAGGGGTCTTTATAGCCCGAGCATCACTTATGGCCTCCTTGGAGAAAGATGGTAGAGAAGGGGAGTGTCCTGCTGTCACTGCCCCGAATGAGTCTCTAGGGGTGCTTTGTTCAGCTCTGGGGGTTTCGGAACTATCCCCCTCTGGTATATTTATTATTGGACGAGGGATAACCTCGACCTTGAGTGATTCGGGGGCTTTGCCCGAATCTTCTTCAAAACCTCCTCATCATGAGACATGGTCTCGACAACCAACGTCGTCTTAGAGGACAGGAGGTCTCGGCGGTCTTCCTTACTCGAATCACCAACATTGAGTCATCACCGTCGTCTTCCTCTTCTTCTTCTTCTCTCAGCTTTTGGACTGACTCTATAGTCAAAGGGATAACATTCCCCCTGTGTATTTGAGCTGGAGGCCTTTTGGTTTAAGGTCCTGGGGCGTCGAGACCCTCTTCCTCTTATTATCTTTTCCCAGCTTTGGAGCTAGGGCCATAGACTCTTCCTCGCTACTCGGAGGCCTCAAGACTGCGTCTTTGTTCGGGCCTGCACAAAAAGAGACTAAGTAAGAAAAAGAAATGTAACCAATACCTTGAAAATAAAGAGAGGGAAACTCACCATGGTTTTTAGCTTCTCATTTTCCTTTTGCCAAGTCGCGCCAATAACGCTCAACATAGGAGGAAATAGAAGCCAACTTCCGAACCCAGTCCTCGAGGTCAGGAACTGCTCGAGGCATCCAAGCATTTGCTGCACGAGAAAGGAAGATTTTAAAAGAAGCAAAAATGGAAACTTGGAAATTAGTGAGTAAAGTATTACTTACGCTTCGGGTTCCATTTCTCGGGAAATGGCATTTTCTCCTTTGGGATGAGGTCACAGGTCCTTACCCGAACAAATCGGATCATCCACCCCCAGTCCTTGTCCTCGTCAATAATCTAGAACAACACCTTGATCGCCCGACGTTGTAGTTTGATCAACCCTCAAAAGATTCGAGGGCTGTATAACCTGATGAGATGGTCGAGGGTGAACCGCAGCCCCTAGACTTTTCTAGAGAAGAACCGGAGCATGATCACGATGCGCCAGAAAGAAGGGTGAATTTGGCCAAGAGTCACTTGGTATTTCTTGCAGAAGTCTATGATAACTGGGTCGAGGGGACCCAACGTGAAGGGGTAAGTGTAAATACTTAGATACCCTTCCACGTAGGTAGTAACACTTTCTTCAGGAGTAGGGATCTCTATAACTTTTCCCCCCAGTTGCAATCCCTTTTCACGTCCTCAAGATATCCACTATAATCGAGCAGATATATGTCGATACGTGCTCACATCGGCCATGCACTGATGGAGGATTCTCGACTTTGAAGTCAAATTTTAGAACATACTCCCCAGGGAGAGGTTCCGTCGGCATTTTATCACCGCCGACGGTGAAGAAGAAGAGGAAGATTTTTCCTTTTGTGAAACTGTTATGATTTCGCCATTATATGAGTAGAAGAAAGAGGAAGGTAGTAAGTTCAGGTTGTTCGGAACTAGCGGAGATGGACTAAGGAGTGATGAAAGAGGAGATTAAGAGAGTTGAAAGCTTAGAAGAACTGATAAAGATGAAAAGTAAAAGTTTGATTCAACAAACGAAGTCATAATTATAGATTTACGGTGACGGTTCGACGACACTAGTGGTCGACCGCCCACTGACGCACATTAATAATTTGGGGAACTGAACCGACGGGACATTTCAGTTAATTCCACTGCTTACGTCACAATGATGATGTCATTATCTATTGAGGTTGGGGAAAAATCGAGGGCTCATTTTGTTTCTTATCATCATATTCCAAGAAAAAATGAGACTATCTGTATACGATAGAAATTGGGGCTACCCCATTTCACTATTTGATCGAGACTGGGATGTTGCGTCGAAGAGCTGAGACATTGAGTCCGAAATCGAAGCCCCTTTCTAGATCGAGGTCAGTACCAATCGAGACCAGAAGAGATAAACTTCGAGTAATATCGGGATAGCTTAGTAACGAAAAAAGCAAGATATCTGTGAGTGGTCGAGGATCGTGGCGTGAATCTCGGAACGGATCAAATCTATAGCGGTTAATCAGCTGTTTATATGATTTTATTCTGTAATTAGAAGTATACCTTAATTAGGATTCCTCTACTATATAAAGAGGGATTTGATTCATCTGTAATCATCATTGTTCACTGAGAAAATGCTATACAATTATTTCTTTCTTACTTACTGCTCTGCCAACTTTTCATCAGAATTATTCATTCTGTATTGCTCTTATACTATCACCTCGAGATTACTTCAATTCGAGGTCGAGGTTTAGCTTATATACTAGTTTGACTTATTTTACAATTTAATTCATTCATTAAGTCACTTGTTTATCAATTGATATTGGGTGAAATCATATATCCTTAAAATCACAATATAAGTTTAATTGTTATCCAAATTTTAGGGTAAACACACATTATAATAGAATTCAGTGACATAATGTTGCTACTAATCTAAGGATGGATGGACATTGCAGTCTATCAAATGGTCTATTTGATCAAGTTTTAAATATCAGCTTATTTTGAGAAGTGATTTTTTGAAAAGTATTTTTCTCAAAAGTACTTTTGGTGAGAAGAAATTTGTGTTTGGCTAATTAATTTGAAAAGCACTTTTGAGAAGCAGTTCCTATTTTTCCAAGATTCTAAAAAGAGCTTTTAAGTGTATTTTCTCAAAAGTGCTTCCAGGGAGAAGCTACATTTTTCTGTTTCTCCAAAATTGCTTCTGCTTCTACTCAAAAGTATATTTTTGTTCTTCTAAAAGCTTGTCCAAACATTTCAACTTTGAAAAAAAAGCGCTTGCTTTTTGCTTTAGAGAAGCTTGGCTAAACAGACTATTAGACCTCTAGAGCATATTGTGGAGGTCCTCAAGAAGTGTTATTTACACAAATAGTGATCATATTCATTGTTTTTTTTTTTACTTTTTTTGGTCGTATACACGGATTATACATTGATTATTTATATTTAGGTTAATTATGGACCATTGAATCATTTCAATAATTTCAAGTGCCTTTAAGGACTAAATTAGAAAATGTTTCAAGTGTTATTATGATGATTCATGCAAAAAAATATCACATTTAACCTTGCTCGGATCCGATCAACATCCATTGTCCCCTATATTTATAGTAAAAAAGAATAATTATGAATCAATAAGATAAAATTTTTATTTGAAACTACTATTACAAATCAAAACTAGTTTCTTATCAAATTAAATTGATTTGAACAAATTTATATACTAACATGCGATTATTTGCTGCAAAAATATCTGAAGACAGTCTAACTTTTGACATTCATAGTGGAAAAAATTCTCTCTCTAAGATGAACTCCCAAACCCTTGAAAACCAAAACACTATCCCTCCAAAACCACCCGACATAGATTATCTCAACCCGTCGCGAAATGATTTGAAAAAGTTTCCATACTTTAAAGACAAATTGTTGGGGTCAAGTCTAATGGATTTTCCCCCTACAATAGAACAAGATGATATGGTCTACACAACAAACTCAATGGAAGAAAAGGAGCTTGTGCATGATCCAGAAGATGTCACAAGAGGTATTTAAAAATTTCCCTCTCCATGGAAGATAGACATCATATTTATGAACCATGGAAAAATTCTATCATAATCAAACTAGTAGGAAAAGGTATGCTACATCATTATCTAA
This sequence comes from Nicotiana paniculata, assembly GCA_005239505.1. Classification (NCBI taxonomy): domain Eukaryota; kingdom Viridiplantae; phylum Streptophyta; class Magnoliopsida; order Solanales; family Solanaceae; genus Nicotiana; species Nicotiana paniculata. The sequence continues at coordinate 28,213 of ML355181.1, forward strand.
AGAGGAAAATTCAAGATCTATGGAATCCAACGGAAGACTTCTCTCTAATTCATCTTGGATAAGACTATTTTATCATCAATTTCAAAAAGAAAGAAAGCATGGACAAAGCTATCCATCAAGGTCCATGGTTCATAAATGATCATTTTCTGTCCATCTCCAAATGGAAGCCAAATTTTGTGTCTAAGAATGAAAACTTAACTACCTCCGCTGTATGGATTAGGCTACCTCAATTGCCAACGAAATTTTACGATGGCAAAATCCTAGAAAAAATAGGAAATGCAATAGGACGCCTACTGAAAATAGATACATGCACATCAACAACCATTAGAGATTGATATGCAAGAATTTGTGTTGAAATTCCTCTAGAAATCCCAGTCCAGCCCTACCTATTTGTTGGACACTACAAGCAATACATTCATTATGAAGGGGAAGATTTCTTTTGTAAAAATTGTGGTCGATTTGGTCACAAAATGAGACAGTGCAACTATATCAAAAACCATGGTAAGGATCCTCGCCATGCAGGACAAGAACATCAACCTACAATTACAAAGGGAGATACTGGAACAAAATGGATCACTGTTTCATTCAATAAGAGAATAAATCAAGGTAGAAAAATTCCTTCTCGACCTATCAACACCCAAGAAAATGGCAGTAATGGTCCAGGTATATCGGTTAAATTGTTCAATGCTAATACATGTAAGTATTTAGACACGCAACTGCTTCAGTATAATTCTAAAGATCATCCCACTACTAATCTGCCCTCAAAAGTTAATACTCAACCACTCATTACTAAAGATGAAACCACTAGCCTAGCCAAAAACCACCCCTTAGACAATAAGCAAATGGTTTCTCCAAAAACCACTATGCCTAATATTAATCTTCTTTGTAATAATAAATATACTCATTTAAGTGATGATTTGGCCTTTGGTGAACATGACACTTGTATGAGTGACCCATACGTGGCATCAAATAAAACCAACTTTTTAGATACAAACAATTCCATGCAAAATAGTTCTTTAATGGACACTACTATCCCTACTAATAATTATACCTCTACTACCCTAAACCCCCCCCCCCCCCCCNTTTCCACAATCTTGGGTTATCCGAAGGATCTCTTCCAAATCCTTCCTTAAGATTTGGAAAACTCACCACCCCTCCGCATGTTGGCCAAATGGCAACGGAAAAAGAAAAAAGAAGCCAAATGGACAAACCCTTAGAAAACCAAAAATACCCAATCACTAGTCCTATATATCGAGACATTGCGCAACTAAAAGACACAAACTTGATAAGATCAATCATTTATTCTTCCACCAATCTGCCCCCCCCTCCGTTAACAATACCCCCACTCCACTCCCAGTTCATTTAATACTTCTTATTCTATCCATAAGGCCAAGGATTCCATCATCCCGACGAAGGAGGAACCGGCTTATTCATATCCTACGCCCCACAACATGGAAAACATTCCACCCCTTCACCCTCAGGAACACCATCCAATAATTTATGCCCAACCCCCTCAACCACAAGACTACCAACCTACCAGTTGGATGGAGCTAGGCCTCATGGGCCACGCAATATCCTTCACAGTCCCAATCAACGGTCAAGAGGCAATAGTGATCCTCCACAACACCCAATATCTAGTACAACTCATAACGGAAGGAATGAGGTTAGCCATGAACAACTACCTCAACCAAGTTTGGCTAAACAACATCATTCATCCAATGACTCCATCGCTAAACCCTCAAATGGCTCGTAATGAGAGAGCAATGGAACATGTCACCCCAATTCAACCCCATAAACCCTCAGAATGCTCCATTGGACCTACCCTTCTTCCCTACGGAGATGTACACCCATCTCAATCCCATTTTTCGTCCTTGGGACATCAACCAGGGGAACCAGGAGATTCCAAACCCTCATGTACCCCCTCCAGTATCTCCACAACATCATTATGCAGACCCAATACCCAGTCCAGTAGAGGCAGAAATGGAGGAGGAAGATGTCCCTCTAAACCTAAACTTAGGGAAAGTCCTAGAACTCCCAAACCTAGACGACATAAAAATCTTTCTCTTCACGGAGAGGCGCGAGAAGAGGCATGTTCTCATCTGCCCATTAGTCCTATACAAGTTCTCGATGTACATCCGTCCACCACACGACCCAACAGTAGGAAACAAAGCAATGATCTTAGTACCATCAATGAGAAGGAATCTTGTCCTTTTGGGGGAAGGTAAGGGAGAACGGGGAGAGGGTAAATCCAAAAATTAAATTTTCAATGAACCGTCCAACAAACTTTATTATTTGGAATATAAGGGGAGGGAACAGCGAACATTTCAGGAGGAATTTTAGGGAAATGATTGATACTCATAGGCCCTGCATGGTGACACTGTTGGAATCAAGAATGGCTAACCATGCACCTTTGCTAAATGACTTTGGGTTCACGGAGATGATTGAAGTTCCTGCGGAGGGTCACTCTAGAGAGATCGTTATGATATGGATGGAGGAAGTAATTAATGTTCAAAATGCAGTCTGTAGGAATCAGGAAATAAATGCCACCATAGAGGTACTTCCTATACGTAAAACTTGGCTTTTTACTTCTATATATGCTAGTACTTGTGTCTATAATGGAAATATTATGTGGGAGCATCTAGAAAATATAAGCAACTCTTATAAAAGGCCTTGGCTAGTAGGAGGTGACTTTAATGATATTCTAGCAACTAGTGAAAAATTTGGCGGTAATCCTATTAAGGATAGTAGAGCTAGGTACATATGGTCAAAACTCAACAAGTGTAACTTACTCGATCTAGGATTTAAAGGTAGTAAATACACTTGGACAAACAACATGCATAATAAAAAGGGCCTTATAATGGAAAGATTAAATAAATTATTTGGCAATGGGGAGTGGGTTGAACTCTTCCCTAAAAGCTCAATAATCCATCTGCCTAGAACCTACTCGGACCATAACCCTATTCTTATAGAATTGATCCCTAAAAATAGGTCTATTCAAAGACTCCCTTTTAGACTAGAGATCTTTTGGTGTAAACATCCTGAATTCTAGACTCTAGTAAAAAATAATTTGTATGATAGTGACTACTTCAAAGCCAGCCTTAACTTTGTTGAAAAATTAACCCTGGAAAAACAGTACCTTTGGTAATATTATGGGAAGGAAGAGGAAATTACTAGCTAGGCTCCAAGGTATCCAAACTTCCAATAGTTATACGACTAGTACTTTCCTTCGTAATTTAGAATTAGATCTTAAAAATGAATACAATGACATTCTAAAAATTTAGGAGGATTATTAGAAACTAAGGTCCAGAGTCTTGTGGCTAAATGAAGGAGATACAAATACTAAATTCTTCCATATCTCAGCCACCAATAGGAAAAGAACAAAATTAATTTCTTCAAAGATGATGCTGGTAATTGGATTAATGATCACAACCTGATTATGTCACGTTCATAACTATTTTACCTCCACGTTTACCACTTCTCACTCACAAACTAGATAGGATAACCCCCCTAATCATCAGTTTAATTGTAATAAAATCAACCTAGGCAGTTTGGATACTCCCTTCCTAGATTCCAAAATTAAAAGAGCTATGTTTTCGTTCAAGCCCTTTAAATCTCCTGGCCCGGATGGTCTCCATCCTTTTTTCTTCCAAAAGTACTGGAATCACATAGGCCATTCAGTTTGTGACCTTTGCCATGACATTTTGAAAAACCAAGTAATCCCTCCTGAAATTAACAAAACCCTTCTCTGCCTTACTCCAATAATCCATAATGCCAACAACATAAACAACTTTAGGCCTATTGGTTTATGCAATACTATCTACAAGCTAATTACTAATATACTTGCAAACCTTCTTAAACCGTTCCTTGATCAACTGATCAGCCCATATCAGGCCAGCTTCATGAAAAACAGAAGAGCGTCTGATAATGCCATCATCATACAGGAACTGGTTTCTAAATTTAATAAGTTAAAAGGAAAGCAGGGCCACATGATTCTCAAAATATATCTAGAAAAGGCCTTCGATCGTTTAGAATGGTCTTTTGTTCATCACACTCTTGACTACTTTAACTTCCCTCCCAAATTTTCTAAATTGTTACTGAGCTGCATCTCAACTAGCAGTATAGCAATTTTAGTAAACGGATCTGTCACTACTTATTTTGAGCCAAGTAGGGGAATAAGACAAGGAGACCCCATCTCTCCCTATATATTTATTCTCTGCTTGGAAATGCTCACTAGATACATAGAGCACCAGGTGGATACAAAAAATTGGGACCCCATATCCTTAGGGAATAAATGCCGAAAAATATCTCATTTATAATTTGCAGACGATCTTACCCTTATGACCAAAGCAAATGATAAATTTGGTAAAGCCACTAAATACGGCCTTGACCAATTTTGTTCCCTTTCAGGTCAATGTATCAATATTACAAAATCAAAAATCCTCTTCTCCCCAAATTGTAATAATACCCTCATTAAGGATATCACCACTATGTTTGGTATCAAAAAAGTATAAATTTTGTCACCTTCCTAGGTTTTCCTATCCTAAACCATAGTCCAAAGCCTAGAGACTATCAATTCCTAATCGACAAGATGATAACCAAACTTGCCTCCTGGAAATTGAAGTTCTTTAATCTGGAAGGAAGAACAACCCTCACAACATCTTACCTAAATTCCATTCCCAACCATTATATACAATAAACCCTTCTTCCCAAGCAAACCCTAAAAGAAATTGACAAAGTCCAAAGGAACTTTATATGGGGTAGTTCAATAGAAAATAGGAAAATCCACCTAGTCACTGGTCTACCCTTTGCCAACCTAAACCATACGGTGGCTTAGGTATCCATAATTCTAAGAATAAAAATATGTGCACATTAGCTAGCCTAAGTTGGAGACTTCTTACAAAAATCACAATTCCTTGAGCCAAACTTATATGGACAAGGTGTACCTTAGTTTGGAAAAGTATTTGCAAAGGTTGGGAAATTTTCTTTAAGGGCATAATATAGTCCCCCACCTTCACTCCAATCTTAACATATGGGAAACAAATTGGATCCCTAAATTGGGTAACCTAAGAAAAAATGTGATAGGCCCTCCCTCCACTAAGGATATTATGATAAAAATTAGAGATATCTTCGATGGTTGCAATTGGAACTTGGATGGCCTATATTTTCCTATTCCTCCGGATGTTTTATCTTATATCACAAAGATCAAAATTCGTCTTAAAGGCCCCTCTAATGATTTACCCATGTGGTCTCTAAACATGAAGGGTGTGTTCACTACCGGGTCCTGTTATACTCTACTAGAAAGACCAAAAAAATCTAACTTAGATTTCGACTGGATTTGGAAACTAGACTGCCCCAATAAAATAAAAAATTTTCTTTGGCAATCTCTTCATGATCGAATCCCTTGTAGGAAATGACTTTCACAGATTGGGCTTAACATTGACCCTTCCTGTCCCATCTGTAAAGGTCCCAATATTGAATCCATAAAACATATTTTCCTTGAATGCAAAGCCGTTGAAAATTTTTAGACTTGCCTTCGATGGAAAAACCACAATAGTTTAAATGGTGACCACTGGATCATCCAAATAAGAGATCTCAACTATCCCGTTAATAACACGCTCTTAAACTGGAACTCTTATTTTCTATTTATCATTTGGCACACTTGGATTAATAGAAATAATAACAACCATAATAACACTACCAACCCCATCAATGATTATCTTATTATGCAGAAGGCAATAGAATTCAAATTACTCAAGGAAAAACACTCTATAAACCCTCTGAAATTACTCACTAAATCAATTGGAACAAACCTCCAAGGGGCTAGTTTAAACTTAACGTTGATGCCAATTTCAATAACTATAATCAAAGTTGTGGCTTAGGTGGTGTTATTAGGAATGCTAATGGTAATTGGGTGGTTGATTTTACAAAATCGTCTCAGGCTAATGGCTCACTAGCAGTAGAATTGAAAGCCCTAAGTGAAGGTCTCAAAACAACAACGGATTGGAATCGTTTCCCTCTTGTAATAGAGACAGATTGCACGGAGGTAATCCAGGCCATACATGAAGGTAATAATATATTTAATAAAGTTGTGAATGATTGCAGGTGGTTAATGCACCAACATAGGGTTATCCTCCAGCACACCTTCAGGCAGGGGAATAGGACAGCTTATCAACTAGCAAAAAGTTGTCTCAATATGGGAATTCAAGTTTTGGGAGCAGCTGGAGGAAGAAATTTTCATGGGGGGGGGGGGGGGGGGGGGGGGGGGGGNATGGGAAGTCAAGTTTTGGGAGCAGCTGGAGGAAGAAATTTTTATGGGGGCAGTGAAAAAGTTTTTGTTAGACCTCCAAGTGATGTAATATGTTTTGTGGATAGGAAAATACTAGAACTTGCTACTAATGAAAAATTGTTATCTTTTGAAGCTTGCCAAATGTTGGCAAGCCTAGGGAATCAATATGCCCTTCGTGACACATCTTATGAAAATCATGTACTAAACGCTCCTTAATTATTAATATATATATTTCCTGTTTGCTAAAAAAAAAAACATGCGATTCAAAATCCTGGCGGTCCCATGTTGTCGTTGCATTATAAGTTAACACATTGTGTGTGTTTGATATGACAAAATATTTTCCCATTTTTCACTATTTGGTTGCACAAATTAGTTTGGAAAATATTTTTCTAGATATCATATTTTCCTGAAATTGGAGGAAAATGACTTCCCTAAAAAAATTTAGGAAAATATTTTTCAAAAACTTCACCTACCCTCACATCTAATCCTCCCCCCCCCCCCCCGATTAGCTAGCTTCAAGG
>ML355181.1:35372-50485 GCA_005239505.1 Nicotiana paniculata
CCCCCCCCCCCCCCCCCCCCCCCCCACAACACAAAAAAAAAAGAATTTTTTTTTCTGATTTTCAATTTTCAGTTTTTTCGTTTTTCTTAACCACCCACCTCACACCTCCAACCCCGCAAAAAAAAATTTACTTTTTTTTGTATTTTTTGATTTTCTGTTATCAGTTGTTTCATTTTTCTGCACATATTTTTTTGTTTTTATTTTTTTTAATTGTATATTTGATTTTCTGTTTTCTGTTTTTTTGTTTTTCTGCATCCCCACCCCATCCCACCCCCACCCCCGCATTTTATTTCTTTAATTTTCAGTTCTGGTTCTTCTATTTTTCAATTTACAGGTTCGAAATTTTACGAGTTTTAAAATTATGAATTCAGAGGTTTATGTGTTATGAAGTTTGTGAGTTCAGTAATTATAGAGTTTACAGGTTCGAGAGTTTAGTAGTTCAGAAGTTTATTAAATTTGTGGGCTCCGAAGATTGTTGGTTCGAAAGATATGGCTTCATGTATATTGTATCTAAATTAGAATTGACGAATACTCTTGAAAAGTTATTTTTCTTAATTTGCGTACCAAACATCAGAAAATTAATAAGATTACTATTTGTTTTCCAAAAAAATATTTTTTTGAAAAACATTTTCCGTTATACTGCAAACCCACCCATTATGTTTTATGCAATAATGTTTTTTCTTTAAAAAGAAATTAATTTGACATTTCAAGCTAAAGCTTCATATTGAAACAACGAGATCATTTTGTAATACTAGTAGCTCGTATGTTGAAAACAGTTTCAATATTAGTAGGGTTAAAAGTTAAAAATGCCCCTAGATTTTGCAAAACGGAACAAATTTATCTTCTCTTAAAAATGTGTCACGTCGAAGGAGAATCTTAGAGAAACGATAAAGTTATTTCGTGTAATTTATAAATTATCGGTTCGAATTGTAGATGCAATCACTAATATTTATATTAAAATAGATTACATATGTTATACTCTTTTGATGCGGTATTTTTCTGTACCTTGGGTAAATGACTTTACGCACCAAACCGTCCTATTAAAAAGGTGTCATGTGATTATTGAAGTAGCTCGATTTTGCCCGTAAATGTTAACGTCCGCAACTAAAGGGCAAATTCAGACCATTCGAAAAATTCAAGTGCAAATTTAGCTAAAGGACGTGTAAACTCTAAAAGGAGTCAGGAGATAAAAGAAAAAAATGGTTGAATTTGCCCTTTGGTAGCCGCAAGGATAGGAACAAGACGCTCTTTAACGGTGGACAAAAATTGTTCCATAATGTGCTGTGAAAAAGCATATTTACCATTTATCCATTAAAAAGTTCGATGGATTTCCCCTATTCAAAGTGTTGGTTCCTCAAGTACACGTAAGTATATGTAGTTATTAGATAATAAAACAATTCAAAAGTCGAATGTCAAACTTATAGAGATTTAGATTAATCATTAACTAAGCAAACTAAAATCAATTAATTGTCCAGGATATTTAAGAGTGGTATTTTTCTATTAATCTACTGTTGCGGAATTTAAGCAAATAACAACTAAATTATCAAGAATGCAATTTTGTATGACAAGATTTTACTTAAGAGGAGATGAAAATTCTAGAGTTGCAGTCGATTTATCAATCCTATTGAGTTCGTAACTACCCTCTTTAATCCAGATTATCTATGAGTTGCTAGTTGACCGGATCGTTATATAAATAATATGTTTCCACAATACTATCCGTTTATTTATATATATTAACCCTATATTCCTATGGTCTTGAATATATCATGAACGAATATAATACGGTATTCAACTAAGCAAGACTGTTAGGTATATTTCTATCCTAACCGCGAAATCTTTCCCCGAGCCTCGAGTTTAGAAAAACGATCTCTCTAATTCTACTATAATCTAAACATGACTTTTCCAAGCATAGCATAAATAGTAAATAGAACTTGACTGCTGGCCAAACAATTAAGCAATTATGCAATTATGCACGGAATTAGAGAAACAATCAAAGGTCGATAACTCGAATAAACGGTAATATAATTAATAAAGTTCAATATGCATGATAGCCACAACCTTAGAACGTGAAGTTTAACTCCACATAAACATGGTAGCAAAATAATAATTCATCCAAAGAAATGTAAAGATTATTAAGTTTGATGGAATATGATGAATTTTGACTTTCACTGTGGCTCTATGCTCTCCCTCTATCTAATATCGGTCTATCCTCCTAAAATAGGTGTTTAATAATTATTTATATGTATAAAAAAAGACCTAAATAAAATAATCAAGTATAAAATAAAAATAAAATAAAATAGACTTAAAATCCGGATCATATGTCGCCGCGAAACGCGCGAATCACCTCGCGTCAAACCTCGCCTCGCTTGCTGCTGTACCGTTTCCAATTTCCTCCAAAGTGTCTTTTGCCTAATCTTACTTTTCCAATGACTTTAGTTTACTGCTTGGTCAATTTACACTTTGAGTTGCTTTGACTAACTTCCCTATTTCACGTTTTTTTTTGTTGTTTCTTTTTCAATCTTTCTTTTTTGTCTTCCTTTGATTTGTCTTCAATCATCGCACAATTATGCTATCATAATATTTTTTCGTCATCAAATAATCACGAATTATTTTTGTAGTAAATAAAATACACATAAAATCTCTATTTTGCTTCTAATTTCGTTTTCAATATACCTACACATAAAATGAACTCAATTAAGTCCAAATATAGTATAGTTTAGCATTAAAGCACAAAAATACAAGGTAATTAATGCACTAAAAATATATAATTCTAGCCAAACATCACTATCCCACACTTAAACGTTGCTCGTTCTCGAGTCAACTGACAATTCACACTATCCTTGAGCACTGCCTTTACACAATTGAGGCACACTACACCAATGACCATGATTGATAGCATTAAATAAAAATAATTAAACCTTAGCATATGCAATCACATACATTTCCATTTTCTCATGCCATACTTCAAAAATATGCAAATAAAGACAACATGCTCATAACAATCCTAGCCTCAAAAACCAACTCAATTTCACAATACACTCATGGCTTGAACACGTAACATCATAGACAGAAGTCTAATAACGTTACCTATCCCTCGTAAGACCATGTACCCTCACAACAAGAATAAGAGAGTAAGTTTGTCACGACCCGAAATCCCACCTTCAGGCCGTGATGCGTCTAACATTGAATTTGCTAGACAAGCCAACGTTACTAGTTATTCCGATTTATTCCTTTGATGTTTAGCATTTCTAAAGGTGACATATAAGAACAGATAGATATGAGAAAGCGGAAGCTAAGAAATTCAACATCTTAGATAATAATTTGTACAAGAATTTCCTTAAACATACCCCCAAGACTGGTGTCACAAACTCACGAACAGTCTAAGATTTTTGCTAAAAACAACGTCTGAACAAAATAATACAACTGCCTCAGAAGTACAAGAGAAGACAGAAATAAAAAGGAATGAGATAGGAGGTGACGCCAAGGCCTGCGGACGCTTGCAAGACTACCTCAGTGTCGTCTGTGGAGTGAAGGACACTCCCTCGATCACTGTCCACCTGGTGCGGTACCTTAATCTGCACAACATAAAGAAGCGCATGTGTAGCATCAGTACAACCGACCCCATATACTGAGTAAGTGCCGAGCCTAACCTCGGGGAAGTAGTGACGAGGCTAGGACACGACAAATAATAAACACCTGTGCAATTCAATAAAATATAATAGAAATAACGGCAAGAAGTAAACAGTTAAGAAAAAATATGGGAAGAACATGCCAGGGTAAAAAGGGGAAAACACTTATTGAGTAACAGAACATGGCAACCATCTAGTATCAGAATAACAACAGGGAATAAACAAGTGCACGACATCACCCTTCGTGCTTTACTCTCATTCTCACTAAGACAAGTGCACGACATCACCCTTGGTGCTTTTACCTCACAATATCGACACGACATTAACCTTCATGATTTTAATATAAATCATGGCACGACATCACCCTTCGTGCTTTTACCTCACTATATCGGCACGGCATTAAACTTCGTGCTTTTAATATGAATCATGGAACGAAATCACTCTTCGTGCTTTATACTCTTCCTTACCCAACAATAATCAGAACAACAATTTGGCAAGGAAGAACCACAATACTAAACATAATTTACAACATCCCGGCAAAGGAACAATAACAGAAATATCACTGTCCCGGCAAGGGACCCAACTATAACCAATCTCACTGAACGTACAACATAACCAAAATAATCCTCAACAGAACAACTAATAAATAGTGTTCCCAACCAAGTATTTCCAACAATTGAATAATCTCCAAAAATAGAAGCTACTTCATAACACAGTGGATATCGAAGAAAAACACATATATCATAAGATATGACTCACGGGCATGCTTGACAACAAGGTATAGTTACTCTCCACCTCACCTATACATTTAACATGATAATAACATGTAGCACATATGACTCAACACCTATTCCCTCAAGCTAGGGTTAGGCCAAACACTTACCTCGATTCCAAGAATCCAAATCAAGCCTAGCACTGCTTTCCCTCTCGAATCCAACTCCGAAATGATAGTATATAGACATAATCGACTCAAAAACATCAATAATGACTCAATAATTCAATCCCAAAGCCTAAATGTGCATTTCCCATCATTCTTCGGAAAATACAAAAATTCGACCCCGGGCCCGCTTGGTCCAAACCCGAGGTTCGGACCAAAACCCGATCAACCATACCCCCACGAGTTCAAATATATTATTTGTTTTGAAATCTGAACCCAAATTGAGGTTGAATTACCCAAAATCCCATCAGCCCTAACTCTACCCAAAACCCCTAATTTCTACTTTGATTTTAGGATTTTAGGCCTATATTCTAGTGATTAGGGAAGGAAAGTGGAAGAAATTGGTGCTAAGGTCACTTACCCAAGTGGTTATGGAGGGAATATAGCTTGGCCGTCGTCAATGGGTTTTGGATAAGAAGGAATTGATGAAGAAGTGGAAATCTGAAATAACATTCTATTTTTGACTTAATAAAATAATTGGGTGATTTTGTTCTCTGCGATCGCGGAAGAAGGGCTGCGATCGCAGAGCTATAGAAATTCCTACTATGCGACCGCAGACGGAAGGTTGCGATCCCAGAAGACCAACTCCAAAGACCCCTGCGATCGCGGAGGAAAAGGTGCAACCCCTGGTACCCTATGCGATTGCGGAAAACGAATGCGATCGCAGAACATCTGGATCCCCTACACTGCGATCGCGGACCACCCCTATGCGATCGCACAAGGCTTCAGACCCCTCCCCTCACTCAACTCTATACGATCGCACCTCCTCCTATGCGATCGCATAGACTAAACTACCAGACACCAGAAAACTGAAGAAAACACAAGATTTTTCATGTTTTTACACCCCGTTATCCACTCGAAACTCACCCGAGCCCTCGGGTCTCAAAACCAAAAACACACACGATTCCCAAATTATCCTACGGACTTATTCAAGCGTTGAAATCACCAAAATATCATCAAAATAAATGAATTAGACCTCAAAACTCATAGAATTTTCTTAAATCTTCATAAGGCTCAATTATTCTGATTTTGATCCGAAACACGTTATATTAAGTCCGTTTTACACCAAACTTTACAGATAAATCACATAACATATATTAACCCTGTTCCGGGCTCCGAAACCATAATACGAGCCCGGTAACACAGTTTTCACATTAGTATTCTTTTTCAAAAACATTAATTATTTCAGAAAACAATTTTATTTAAAAATTCATTTCTCGGGCTTGGGACCTCAGAATTCGATTCCGGGCATACGCCCAAGTCCCATATTTTCCTACGGAACCTCCGGGACTGTCTAATCATGGGTCCGAGTCTGTTTACCAAAAATGTTGACCAAAGTCAACTTTAATCAATTAATTATTATAAAAATCAACTTTTCATATAGTTTTCACATCAAAGTTTCCCGGCTACATGCCTGGGTTGCGCACGTATATCGTGGTGAGATTAACGGAGCCTTTCGGGCCTTAGAACACATATTTAGCTAAATTAACATAGGATGACCTTTTGTGTCATTACAATCTCCACCTCTGAAACAAACGTTCATCCTCGAACGGACATAGAAAGGTACCTGAGTCTTAGAAAAGATAGGGATAACGGCTCCTCATATTGGACTCGGACTCCCAAGTAGCTGCCTCAGCAGGCTGACCTCTCCATTGAATTCGAACCGAAGGATAACTCTTCGATCTCAATTGACGAACTTGCCTAGCTAATATGGCTACCGGCTCCTCCTCATAAGTCAAATACTTATCCAACTGCACACCGCTGAAGTCAAGAACATGGGATGGATCTGCAATATACCTCCGGAGCATAGATACATGAAGCACCGGGTGCACGGCTGATAAACTCGGTGGCAAGGCAAGTCTGTAGGCCACCTCTCCTACCTTGTCAAAAATCTCAAATGGGCCAATATACCTAGGGCTCAACTTTCCCTTCTTCCCGAACCTCATCACGCCCTTCATAGGCGACACTCGAAGAAATACCCAATCTCCTATCATGAATGCAAAATCTCGAACTCTTCGATATGCATAACTCTTTTTCCTGGACTGAGCTGTACGAAGTCTATCCTGAATGATCTTCACCTTGTCCAAGGCATCCCTGACCAACTCAGAACTCAACAATCTAGCCTCTCCCGGCTCAAACCATCCACCTGGAGATCGATACCGTCTACCATACAACGCCTCATACGGAGCCATCTGAATGCTCGACTGATAGCTGTTGTTGTAGGCAAACTCTAAAGGTAAGAACTGGTCCCATGAACCACCAAAGTCAATGACACAAGCTCACAACATATCCTCCAAAATCTGAATAGTACGCTCGGACTGCTCGTCCGTCTGAGGATGGAATGCGGTGCTCAAATCAATCTGGATGCCCAACTCTCGCTGAAATACTCCCCAGAAATGGGAGGTAAGCTGAGTACCTCTGTCTGATATAATGGATATGGGCACACCATGCAGTCTAACAATCTCTCTCATATAGATCCTTGCCAACTTCTCTGCTGAATATGAAACTGATATTGGGATGAAGTGCGCTGACTTGGTCAGCCTATCCACAACCAAGACCCATACTACATCAAACATCCTCCGAGTCCGTGGGAGTCCAACTACAAAGTCCATGGTGTATCTGCTGTATCAAACCACCGGGCCTCTGGTGCTCGTACTTAACATGCTGACAGTTCAAACACCGATCTACATAAGCTACAATATCATTATTTATCCTCTGCCACAAATAGTGCTGTCGCAAGTCCTGGTACATCTTTGTGGCACCCAGATGAATAGAATACCGGGAACTATGGGCCTCCTAAAGTATCCACTAACGAATACCATCCACATTAGGTACACAAATCCGTCCTTGCATCCTCAAAACTCCCTCCACATCAACCGTAACCTGCTTGGCATCTCTGTGCCTGACTCTATCTCTAAGAACACATAAATGGCGATTATCATACTGCCTGGCCCGAATACGGTCATACGAAGAAGAACGGGCTACGATATGGGCCAAAACACTGTCAGTATCAGAAACCTCCAATCTCACAAATCGGTTGGCTAACGCCTGAACATCAAAAGTAAGAGGTCGCTCTCCGCCTGATAACTAGGCAAGACTACCCATACTAGCTGACTTCCGGCTCAAAGCATCGGCCACCACATTGGCCTTCCCCGGATGATAAAGAATGGTAATATCCTAACCCTTCAGCAACTCTAACCATCTCCTCTATCTCATGTTCAACTCCTTCTGTTTAAACAAATACTGTAAGCTCCTATGATCCGTGAAAACCTCACATGGCACACCATACAAATAATGCCTCCAAATCTTCAATGCATGCGCAATAGCTGCTAACTCCAAGTCATGAACTAGATAGATCTTCTCATGGACCTTCAACTGACGAGAAGCATAGGCTATAACCTTGCCATCATGCATCAACACCGCACCAAGCACAATCCTTGAAGCATCACAATACACAGTATACGATCCTGAACTTGTGGGATAAACTAACACAGGTGCCGTGGTCAAGGCTGTCTTGAGCTTTTGAAAGTTCGCCTCGCACTCATCAGACCACCTGAACTGGGCACTCTTCTGAGTTAACCTGGTCATCGGGGCTGCCATGGATGAAAAGTCCTCCACAAACCGGCGATAATAACCTGCTAAGCCCAAAAAACTCCGGATCTCGAGGTGGGTCTAGGCCAATCTCTGACTGCTGAAATCTTCTTGGGATCCACCTGAACACCCTATGACGATACCACATGGCCTAGAAATGCAACAGAACTCAACCAGAATTCAAACTTGGAAAATTTTGCATACAACTGACTATCCCTCAAAGTCTAGAGGAAGACTCTAAGGTGCTGCTCATGCTCCTCTCGGCTGCGATAGTATATCAATATATCATCAATGAAAACAATCACAAATGAGTCCAAGTAAGACCTGAACACTCGGTGCATCAACTCCATGAAAGCAGCGGGGGCATTCGTCAGCCCAAATGACATCACCAAGAACTCTTAATGCCCATAACGAGTGCGAAAAGGTATCTTAGGGACATCGGATTCCCTAATCCTCAGCTGATGGTAACCAGATCTCAAGTCAATCTTGGAAAACAACGAAGCACCCTGAAGCTAGTCGAATAAATCATCAATCCCTGGCAAAGGATACCTGTTCATAATAGTAACCTTATTCAACTGCCGGTAGTCAATACACATCCTCATCGAGCCATCTTTCTTCTTGACAAACAATACTGGAGCACCCCAAGGAGAGACACTAGGCCTAATGAAGCCTTTATCCAAAAAATCCTGCAACTGATCTTTCAACTCCTTCAACTTTGGCGGGGCCATACGATACGACGGAGTAGAAATAGGTTGGATGCCCTGAGCTAACTCAATACAAAAATCAATATCCCTGTCGGGTGGCATACCCGACAGATCAGCAGGGAAAACCTCTAGAAACTCACGAACCACGGGCACAAACTCCAGGGAAGGAACCTGAACGCTAGAATCACGAACATAGGCCAGATATGCTAAACAACCCTTCTCGACCATGCGCCGAGACTTCATATAAGAAATAACTCTACCAGAAGAATGACTAGGAGTTCCCTTCCACTCTAAACGAGGCACCCCTGGCAAAGCCAAGGTCACTGTCTTGGCATGACAGTCCAGAATAGCATAATAGGGGGATAACCAATCCATCCCCAATATAACATCGAAGTCAACCATATCGAGAAGCAAAAGATAAACCTGAGTCTCCAGATCACCAATGACTACTATGCAAGCACGGTAGACTCGATCTACTACTATAGAATCACCCACCGGTGTAGACACATACACATCAGTACTCAAGGAATCACGGGGCATACTAGAATAAGGGGAAAAATATGAAGACACATAGGAGAATGTGGAACCCGGATCAAATAACACTGAAGCCTCTCGGCTGCAAACTGAAACCGTACCTGTAGTAACTGTATCAGAAGCCTCAGCATCAGGCCTGGCAGGAAAAGTATAGCACCGGGGCTGAGCCCCTCCGATCTGCACATCTATGGGTCGACCTAATGTGGGCTGACCTCTACCTCTCGTGGAATGTCCTCCACCTCTATGAGTCTGACCTCCACCTCTGGCACCCCGACCTCCACGCCTAGCTGGCCGAGGGGGTGAGGGTGCACCTGGTGCGGGAATCATAGCACGAGAACCCTGATGCTGAGAACTACCAGAAGCTCGGGGGCCATACCTAGCAATGTGATCTCCACAAGAGTAACAGGCCCTCTGTTGCTAAGGCTGATAGCCCTGAAACTGTCCCTGTCGACCAGAATAACCACCCTGAAAGCTCTGAAGCGGCTGTGCACTGATATGAGCTGATGGTGCACTGCGAGATACCCGAAGCACCGACTGGAATGGCCTAAGAGGATGAACTCTTCCAAAAGAATATCTGTCTCCAAATGAGGCACCACTAGAATGATCGGAATAGCGAGGTCTCTTGTCAGACTCCTGACCACTGCCTTGTGATAAGACCATCTCAATACGCCTGGCCACATTAGCCGCCTCCTAGAATGAAATATCAGTACTTGTCTTTTTGGCCATCTGGAGACTAATAGGCCGAGCTATATCCTCAATAAACCTCCTCACCCTCTCACGATCAGTGGGGAGTATCATGATAGCATGTCGGGCCAAAGTAATGAACCTGGTCTCATACTGTGTAACATTCATAGATCCCTGCAGGAGACGCTCAAACTGCCTCCGAAGACCCTCCCTCTGAGTAACTGGTACAAAATTCTCCATAAATAACTCGGAGTACTGAGCCCAAGTCAATGGTGAAGACCCAGCTGTCCTGGTCAAGCAATAGTCCCTCTACAAAGTCCTGGCGGTACCAGAAAGACGGAATGTAGCAAAATCAACTCCATTGGACTCCACAATGCCCATGTTCCGAAGAACCTCATAGCAACTTTCCACGAAATCCTGGGGATCCTCTAATGATGCACCAGTAAATGTAGTAGAAAATAGCTTGGTGAACCGATCCAACCTCCACAAAGCATCGACAGACATGGCTTCCCCCTCAACTGCGTGCGCCACAAAACCCGGCTGAGTTGCTCCAGCTGCCTGAGGTGCTGGAGTCTGGAACTGAGGAGCTAGTTGCTCTGGTGTGCGGGTAGCAGGAGTCTGGGTCCCTCCCCCAGCCTGAGAGACGGCTGGTGCAGTAGGAAGAAGACCAGCCTGAGCCACCCTCTCCATAAGGCCCACTAAACGGACCAGAGCGTCCTGAAGAACCGGGTTGGCAATGAACCCCTCCGGGACCTGAGCTGGTCTAACTGGAACTGCCTGAGAAGAGACCTCACCGAAAAAGTCTACCTGTAGGTCCTTCGCTGGTGCTGTTGCTCTGGGATGAGCCCTAGCTCTACCTCGGCCTCTAGCACGGCCTCGACCTCGGCCCCTCGCAGGAGCTGCAACAGGAGGATCGGGAGCACGCGTTCTCTCCATCTGCGAGACAATAGAAGAGAAAATCAGTTAGCATTTATAATTCAAACCGCACGACAAAGATGAAGAAATATGGGGTTATCATAACTTTACAGCCTCTGGGGGATAAATAAGAGACGTCTCCGTACCGATCCCTCAGACTCTACCAAGTTTGTCCGTGAGTTGTGAGACCTAAGCAAGCAAGAGCTCTAATACCAACTTGTCATGACCCAGGCCGTGATGGCGTCTAACATTGAACTCGCTAGACAAGCCAACGTTACTAGTTATTCTGATTTATTCCTTTGATGTTTAGCATTTTTAAAGGTGACATATAAGAACAAACAGATATGAGAAAGCGGAAGGTAAGAAATTCAACATCTTAGATAATAATTCGTACAAAAATTTCCTTAAACATACCCCAAGACTGGTGTCACAAACTCACGAACAGTCTAAGAGTTTTTCTAAAAACAAAGTCTGAACAAAACAATACAACTATCTCGGAAGTATAAGAGAAGACATAAATAAAAAGGAATGAGATAGAAGGTGACGCCAAGGCCTGCGGACGCGTGCAAGAATACCTCAGTGTCGCCTGGGGACTGCATGACACTCCCTCGATCACTGTCCACCTGGTCCGGTACCGTAATCTGCACAACATAAAGAAGTTCAGGTGTAGCATCAGTACAACCGACCCCATGTACTGAGTAAGTGTCGAGCCTATCCTCGGTGAAGTAGTGAAGAGGCTAGGACACGACAAACAATAAACACCTGTGCAATTCAATAATATATAATAGAAATAACGGCAGGAAACAAACAGTTAAGAACAAATACGGGAAAAACATAACAGGGTACAAAGGGGAAAAACACTTATTGAGTAACAGAACATGGCAACCGTCTAGTATCAGAATAACAAAAGGGAATAAACAAGTGCACGTCATCACCCTTCGTGCTTTACTCTCATTCTCACCAAGACAAGTGCACGACATCACCCTTCACGCTTTACTCTCATACTCACCAAAACAAGTGCACGGCATCACCCTTCGTGCTTTACTCTCATTCCCACTATGAAAAGTGCACGGCATCACCCTTCGTGATTTTACCTCACAATATCGGCACGGCATTAACCTTCGTGCTTTTAATATAAATCATGGCACGTCATCGCCCTTCGTGCTTTTACCTCACTATATTGGCACGACATTAACCTTCGTGCTTTTAATATGAATCATGGCATGACATCACCCTTCGTTCTTTACACTCTTGCTTACCCAACAATAATCAGAACAACAATTTGGCAAGGAAGAACCACAATACAAAACATAATTTACAATATCCCGGCAAGGGAACAATAACAGAAATATCACCGTCCCGGCAAGGGACGCAGCTATAACTAATCTCACTGAAAGTATAACATAACCAAAATAATCCTCAACCGAACAACTAATCAATAGTGTTCCCAACCAAGTATTTCCAACAATTGAATAATCTCCAAAAATAGAAGTTACTTCATAACACAGTGGATATTGAAGAAAAACACATATACCATAAGATATGACTCACGGGCATGATTGACAACAAGGTATAGGTACTCTTCACCTCACCTATACATTTAAAATGATAATAACACGTAGCACATATGACTCAACACCTATTCCCTCAACCTAGGGTTAGGGTAAACACTTACCTCGACTCCAAGAATCCAAATCAAGCCTCTAGCATTGCTTTCCCTCTCAAATCCAACTCCGAAACGATAGTATCTGGACATAAATGACTCAACAACATCAATAATCATTCAATAATTCAATCCCAACGGCTAAATATGCATTTCCCACCATTCTTCCAAAAATTTCAAAATTCGACCCCGAGCCCCCTTGGTCCAAACCCTAGTTTCAGACCAAAACTCGATCACCCATACCCCCACGTGTTCAAATATATAATTTTTTTTGAAATCCGACCCCAAATTGAGGTTGAATTACCCAAAATCCCATAAGCCCTAACTCTACCCAAAATCCCTAATTTCTACTTTGCTTTTAGGATTTTAGGCCTAGATTCTAGTGATTAGGGAAGGAAAGTGGAAGAAATTGGTGCTAAGATCACTTACCAAGTGGTTATGGAGGAAATCTAGCTTGGCCGTCGTCAATGGGGTTTTGGAGAAGAAGGAATTGATGAAGAAGTGGAAATCCCGAAATAACATTCTGTTTTTGACTTAAAAAAATAACTGGGTGATTTTGTTCTCTGCGGTCGCGGAAGAAGGGATGCGATCGCAGAGCTATAGAAATTCCTACTATGAGAACGCAGACGGAAGGCTGCGATCGCAGAAGACCAACTCCCCAGACCCCTGCGATCGCGGAGGAAAAGGTGCGACCGCAGAGAAGGACCACCTAGCCCCCACCCAGTTCCCCTGGTACCCTACGCGATCGCGAAAAACGAATGCGATCACAGAACATCTGGATCCCCTACACTGCGAGCGCGACCCCACCCTATGCGGTCGCACAAGGCTTCAGACCCCTCCCCTCACTCAACTCTATGCGATCACAGCTCCTCCTATGCGATCGCATAGAATAAACTACCAGACACCAGAAAATTGAAGAAAACACCAGATTTTTCATGTGTTTACACCCCGTTAACTGCCCGAAACTGACCTCAGCACTCGAGTCTCAAAACCAAAAACACACATGACTCCCAAATCATCCTACGAACTTATTCAAGAATTGAAATCCCCAAAACATCATCAAAATCAATGAATTAGACCTCAAAACTCATAGAATTTTCTTAAAACCTCAATAGGCTCAATTATTTTGATTTTGATCCGAAAAACGTTATATTAAGTCCGTTTTACACAAAACTTTACAGATAACTCACATAACATATATTAACTTTGTTCGGGACTCAGGAACCATAATACGGGCCCGGTAACACAATATTCACATTAATATTCTTTTTCAAAAATGTTAATTATTTTAAGAAAATAATTTTCTTTAAAAATTTATTTCTCGGGCTTGGGACCTCGGAATTTGATTCCGAGCATATGTCCAAGTCCCATATTTTCCTACGGACCCTCCGCGACTGTCTAATCACGGGTCTGGGCCCGTTTACCAAAAATATTAACCAAAGTCAACTTTAATCAATTGATTATTATAAAAATCAACTTTTCCTCTAGTTTTCATATCAAAGCTTCCCGGCTACATGCCTGGGCTGTGCACGCATATCGAGGTGAGATTAATGGAGGCTTTCGAGCCTCAGAACACATATTTAGCTAAATTAACATAGGATGACCTTTTGGGTCATCAAAAAGTTGAATCTATACATTCAAATCAAATGCTCAAATATATTTTAAGGACGCATATATATCAAAGAAAATCTCTCACAATTGACACCATATGCTTGTCCTTAATGTAAATCTCTACTAACGTAAGCTCACTCGATCTAAAATCAATTAGAAGTTTTTATGGTTGTAATGTGGGCTAATGGACGGGAAGGGTATATTTAAGAATAATGGCTAACCCTCAGAAAAACTTTAACACATCATATGATAATTGATGCGAGGCTAGAATTCATGGTTTCACACGTTATATGCCTTACATTTTATGTGCGTTAATGATAAAAATACACTTTGTATGTGCATAATGGAGTTTATTTCATGTGTAGGTGCATTGGATCTGGACACCCAGCCCAATGGATCAAAATACATCAAAAATACGCTTAAGAGTCGAAAAGGAAACACCCGGGCGTTTGGCCCCTAAAGCCAGGTTGTCCCTAGCCTTAGTGGGGCGTTTGGCCCCTAAAGCCAGGCTGACCCTGGCGTTAGGGGGGCATTTGGGCCCTAACGCCAGGCCTGCCCTGGCTTTAAGGGGGCGTTTGAGCCCAAACGCCTGGGTCCCGAGGGCCGGTCAATTCTGAGTTTTGAAGAGTTTAAGTGTTTCCCGGTTGGAATAGAAGTCTCCTACACGTTTAAGGTTTGTCCTAAACATATAAATAGACCCCAAAACACAACTTGAAGGGGGAATTCGAAAGAGGAGGAAGCCATTGAAGAGAAGTCAAACATCGATTTGTACAGCTTTTATGAATTACTTTGTAGTTTAATTATGCAAGTTATTTTGGATTTGATTCTTATGAACATGTTTAGCT
>ML355182.1:0-43009 GCA_005239505.1 Nicotiana paniculata
CCCGGATTATATTTGCAACGCCCGCTTAGTCTTTTATTAGACATAGTTGAGCGTGATCATGCACACGTAAGAAATGTAAACCGAGAAGCATGGTATCTACCCTTTAACATGGATAACCTATATAACTACCCTTCCCTTTTCACTATCCATTCCCAAATATTTGTTTACAAATTATTACAGGCCGAGAATTATGAATTACATAACCAAAGAAGTTACTTTTATAGGGAGCCTTCAATTAGGCCCAGATCTTTCAAACCTCAATACCTTTGGTGTTTCATAGCCTTTCATAGTCCGGATGTGTCAAAGTTCCCTAAGGACCTCAGGGGGATCCCGGGCAATGCTCACACCAAGACATAGCCAAAATAGAGTAAGTGCAGTGTGGAATGGCTAGCCTCTGTATGTCAAAGTTCAGAGGGAGCTCAAGGGTCCCAAGGCAATACTCACACAGAAGGGGTAGAACCTAGACTTCTAAGATTATATGTGAGAGTGCTTTTTATTTTTTTAAAAAGGGGTTTAAGTAAGAAAACAGTTTTGAGAAATGGTAAGTAAGAAAACAGTTTTGAAGAGGGAAATAGAAGTTCAACATCACACAAAAGACCAGGGATGGTCCAGCAATCACAGACATGGGTAATGGGATTTGAGGGACAAATACAAAGCATGTGAGGCAAACATGTAACAGGCAGACACACATATAGGCACACAATCAGAAACTCCTAAGGGTTTAGAGGATTAGGGGTATAGTAAAGTACTAGGTTAGATTAACACCCAAGAAACTAATACCATGATTAAACTAATGTACTAATCATAGGCATGGAGATTCACGTAAGAAGCAGGTGCTAAGTATACAGAAACATGTTGGTCAAATAAATCCTAACTTAACATGCAAAGGGGAGTTCAAGATCCTAGATACATGTTGAATAATAAGTAAAGCAAATTAAAAACACTCTGAATTACAACAATGATAGAAACACGTTGGTTTGTGGGCTAAAATCTAAATTAGAACATACCATTGAAGTGAAGAAAGCAGTAACACAAACAGGAAGTAAGAGATGCACAATAGTTAGCCTTGGCTTGTAGCCGGCTAACTTAGAATAGTAGTAGCTAGCACAGAAGAGAGAGTAGAGAGTTTTTTTAATTGTGAGAGAGAGATTTTGAACAGATCTGTTCGTGTGTGTGTCTGTCCTAAAGAGAGCATATATATATAAAAAAATTGAAGGCTAGGTAAAATAAGGTAGGAGTCCAATTGTCCAGCAATCATAGGACTCGGAATCAATCAATGCAATCAATCAATAAAAGTACTCCCTTAATTAAGGGAGTTAACTTCAAACGGTAATAAACAGGTAACGAGTAAGGAAAGAGGTAGATGTGTAAATAAGTATAGCATAGGTAATTAGGGCTAGGTTCAGAAAGTTTCAATTAAGGAAATAATGTCAAGAGACAGTAAATAGTGTAATTAACCACAAAATAGGGCTTGAAAATAATTCAAAGGTCTGAAATCAGCAAAGGGTATCAATCACAGGGGATCAAGGATCCAAAATTAGTGTTGATTAAAGTAAAACCTCATGTATTTAAGGAAGTATTCAGAATCAGAATATCGTTTGTAAATCAGTATAGTACTACTCACAATTATTCGGGGATTCAAGCATGTTAAAAAGAATAGGCTAATTTAAGAGGGATAAACACACATTAGGCAAGAAGCAATATAATCAAAGGTTAGATAGCACAACAAAGTAGGAATCACATAGAATCAGGGATTTAGGCCAGTACATGACATTATGAGCATGAATGCAGTAAACAGGTAATAGACAAAATCAGAATCACAAAGGGTAGCCATGATATAGGCAAAAGATGAATAGTCAGAAACCCTAATAAGTATGGTATGGTAAAATCACAGAAATAATCAAGGACTACACATGAGAAATAGACATACATACAAATCTAAAGAACAACTCAATAGAAACAGCACAGAAAGAATCAAGGACTACTCATGGGAAACAGACACACATACAAATCAAAAGACCAACTCAACAGAAACAGCACAGAATTAGAATACAGGGTTAAAAATAAGGTTTTAACATGATAAATCGTGATTAAAAAAGATACTTAGCAAAACCGTTTAAGTATATAAGGAAAAAACACAAGTCAACACTTAAAATTTGAAGAAATCGTTTTCGAAGAATAGTTTTAAAATACCCTAGTTGGAAGTGAAGAACCTTTTAGGAAAAAAAATAGAAAACCTTTAAGGAAAACCTCATAATAACTTGTAACAAGAACAGATCTAGGGTAGATCTAAAAGAATCGAAAGTTTCAAACATTAGGGTTTTACAGAAAACCTCAGAGAAGATGAGAAAGACCTCGAACAGCACTCACTCGAGCCTCAGGGTCATAAACCTTACTCGGAATCAAGCTTTGGAGGCTTGAAGTGGACAGGAACACCACGGGTATAAGTAGACAGGTTCTCGCCGTTTGAGGTCCTTAGGGATGAACACACTGGCATAAGAGAGCCATGAGAAGCAGGGGTGATGGAGGTTTCAGGGTCTCCAGCGAGGGGTGGCCGAAGAAGATGAAGAGAGACATCGGAGTTGAAGAGACAGAAGTCTCTAGAAGAGACTAGAGAGAGAGAGATGAGAGAAGAGAGATGTGAGTCGGTGAGAATGAGAGGGGTTTGGGGGTTAGTTTGAATTAATTAAGGAAATATGAATCTGGGTCGTTGATCTAATTTGATCAACGGCTCAGATTGGTTTGGGGTTGGTTTGGGTATGGAATTGGGTCTGGGCTGGGTATTTAATTGGGATGAAGGGTTGGGTATTGGGTTGAGTTTAAAAATAGGCTAGATTTTAAATAAAATGGGGCTATTAGTTGAATACCCATAAAATCAAATAAATAATTACTAAAATAGCCAATAATTATGTAAATATGAAATTAATGCCATATAGATGAAACTTAAGGTAATTAGCTAATATTAAAACACAAAAATGACTGATTATCGAATTAAAGTAGCATGAATGTGCAATTAGGCCATAGTTGCAAAATTTGTATAATTATAGTTAAACAGCGCCTAATTGGTTAATTTGTGAAATAATTAAGACCTAATAAGATTAAATATGATTAAAAATAACATATTTAGCTGGGAAATATTTTGAAATTATTTATAATATAATTTATGAATAATTACTAAATACAGAAATACCAAATAAATAGAAAATTGAGTTGATAAAAATACGAAAAATTGTTGAAAAATACCACCCACATAAAAAATGATTTTAAAAGTAATATGTAAGTTTGAAAATAATTTTGAGGAAAATTGGGTATCAACAACGGCTTGTTTGAAATAATCAATTTATAATAAGCATCACGAGAACTTACAAGGATATAGCAGGGTTCAATTCTAAGAAAAGAGTTTAGCCAACATACCTCACTTGAGCTTCTTTAAACTCTAAAATATTTCAGAAATCTTAGCAACTTCAATCTATTTTAGAAACATAACAAATTTAACAAAAAATTAGGAAGATGATCATGGTTCCAGCTCACTTGAGCATTTTATCAAACACTAGATCTGCATTAAAGTTCCAAGGTCCTCTTATGGTGGATTCCATCATCCCACCACTCATTTTCTACCATTTTTAGCTCAACAATCTTCCTATACCCCTTGATAACACATGCATGAAAAATGAACAACTTCCCCACCCAAGAATTTCCTTACTAATTACTTATTTTTAGTTAAATTTCGAAATTGAGAGTTAAGGTGTAGAATCTTACCTCCAGATGAAGACCTAGTGAGTTTCCCCTGTTAATCTTTCAAGATTTGAGCAATAATTGAAGAACAAATTATTGAGGAACCCTCTCCCACTCTAGATCACTCTCTCACTCTCAAAATAACAGGTTTTTACTTAAGAAATGGTCCATAACGTCTATATAATGGGATATGGTCAGGTTATAAAAATTAGAAAAATAAAGCTCTGGAACACAATCTGCAGTTGCATATGTGATCATATAATGCTTCTGCGACCCGCAAAATGGTCTGCGAAATGACCCTACGGAACTGGGCAATTCTGCCCCACTCTACGACCATTTTGCGGCCTGCAGACCTGTTCTAGGTCGCATAATGTATCACAGAATCTCCTTTCAGAAATTTTCATGCTTGTTCCACGGTCCATGTGCGGCCCGCGAAACAGCTTTGCGATCGCATAGTTGGCGGCACAATATCATCCAAACTTGCCCAATTTTCTGTTTCATTCTGCGGCCGGCAGAGTGATTCTGCGGCCACATAGTGGGTCGCAGAAATGCCTTTTTCTGCCAAATTTTTTTTCCTTTACTCCTCAACGCACTATTCAACCCAACTCGCCACGAAGAATCTCTATATTCGCCAACACATAAGACTACCTAAGCACCACGAAATCCCGGGTTTTAGGCAAAATTTTATAGGGCCTTACACCAACTCTCTTCGAAGTAGTAGATGGTGACATGGGATACAATATCATCCTGGGAAGCTCATGGTTACACGAGATGGATGTTGTACCCTCAACATATCACCAATTGCTGAAGTTTCCAACAGTCGGAGGAATTAAGCAGATAAGAGGTGACCAAGTGACGTCAAGGGAGATGAATGCAATTTCGGTTTCCAGTAGCAAAGGGAAGGAGCATGCGATATAGCAATTACAGGAACCAACACCTAATCCCGTGAAGAAATCCCGGGAGTAGAGTCGTCGGAGCATTATCACCTACCGAGATATTTCCAAGTTCCAGAAGAGACGGAGGCAACGAAGTCCACGGCGGAGGAACTGGAGCAAGTCACATTGTTCGAAGAATCCTAGAAAGGAAATTCCATTTGGGAACAAGGCTTCACCCGTAGCTCAGGTCTGGTTTTATTGAATTTCTTAAGTTTAATGTTGATTATTTTGCATGGTCGCACGAGGATATGGCAGGTATCCCGACGGAAGTAGTCATATACAAGTTGAGTCTGGGCCCGAACATACCTCCGATAAGATAAAATAAATGCCCTATTGTCGAGGCCATGAATAAATTCGTCAAGGAAGAGGTAACTCGACTACTTAATAAGGCGTGCCCAAAAGACTCGTTCTCATGCCAAATATCGATCAATTGATTAATGCCACGACCGTGCACGAGTTAATGAGTTTTATTGATGCTTATTCTGGGTACAACCATATCAAAATAAACCCAGAAGATCAAGAAAATACTTCATTTATAAAAAAAAATTGTATATATTGTTACAATGTGATGCCTTTCGGGTTGAAAAACGACGGAGCCACTTATTAACGGCTCGTAAATAAGATGTTTGAAAAGTAAATAGGAAAGACTATGAAAGTTTAATAGACGATATGCTCATTAAGTCTTTGAATGGAGGTGACCACCTTAACCATTTTCAAGAAACATTCGACATCCTGAGGAAGCATAACATGAAACTTAATCCCGCAAAGTGCGCGTCGGGGTCAGTTCTGGTAAGTTTCTAGGATTTCTGGTCTCCCAAGGGGAATTGAGGTAAACCCCGACAAAATCAAGGCCATATAGGATATCCCGGAACAATTGTCAAATGTAAAGGAAGTCTAAAGGCTCACAGGAAGATTAACAACTTTGAGTAGGTTCATTTCCCGATCGTCAGAAAAATGTCATTGCTTCTTCACACTGCTAGAAATGACGAATAATTTTGAATGGACACCATAGTGCCAGCAGGATCTGACGGACCTGAAGAAGTACTTATCAATCCCTCCATTGCTCTCGAAACCAAAAGTAGGCGAAACATTGCTAGTCTACCTCGCGATTTCAGAAGTTGCGGTAGGTGCAGTTTTAGTCTGGGAGGATGAAGGTACGCAATTTCCCATTTATTAAGTTAGAAAAATGTTAACGCGAGTGGAAACTCTCTACCCGTATTTGAAAAAACTGGCCTTAGCTCTTGTAGTCTCCGCTCGGAAGCTGAGGCCCTACATCCAATACTACCCGATAGTCTGGTTACTACTTTTCCTCCATAAACCCGAGCTCTCGGGTAGATTGGCAAAATGGGCCGTCTAAATGAGTGATTTCGACATAGAATATTGATCATTCCCAACTATGCCTTATGAAAAGGACAAAGTGGTCGATGTTAATATATTCTAGTTATCAAGTCCGGAGTCGAATCCCACAGGGAATTAACCTATCAATCACAGCTATCAAACTCACACAATTTCACATAATCAACTTCCCAATATATATGAATAACAAAGTTGATGTTTACTAACTAACTATTACTTTAATGAGAATGCAGTAAATAGGAACTAACTAAAACGTGTTGTAGACAATAATCAGAATGATTTAAGGTTATGATTTCCTCTATTTTCGGAGTCCTTTCCGCTATGTTTGTTATAAATTTGCCTAAATATTCTCTATCGATCATGAGCACTCTGAATGTCGTAACTCTCTCCCTAGTAATTACAATAATATACTAGACATATTCTCTCGAATTACGCTAGCTAACTTTAATTACATCTCACTTAGATCGCACCCAAGGTTTCGTTATCCCTAATCTCACCTTTAAACCCTTCGTATTGATCCCTCATATACGGAAGGAGTGATGATGTTCAACAACAACCTAAATATGCACTCTCTCCCGAGTAATGCACACTAAATAGGCATAGCTAATTTAGGGCCCTTCAATCAACAACAACAAGCATATAGTTGAACAAATAGAGAGAAAACTATGGCAAATCTATATTAACATAACGAGAAATTAATCCTTCAATATCTTCCATCAAAACCCTAGATTAGAAGTTTAGATACTCATACTAATGCAAAACACAGCACTAATATGATTCATAATTCACAATTAGAAGTAATAAGAAGAAGATAAAAACTTTGAAGAATTGATTGATCTTCTCTCCCTTGTTCTTGCCTCCAAAATCGTCTAAAACAAGCTTCCTCTGACTTCTGGGCGAGTTTAGGCTCTTATAGGTTCAGGTTAGTTTCCCAGTAAATTACACAAAAGCCCCTGCATTCTATCGCGCCTGGCAGCCCGTCCGCGGCTGCAGATTCAACCGCAGATCCGACCGCATATTTCACCTCTTCACTGCCTCACTTTGCGAGCTGCTTCGGGCCCAGGTCCACGGTTGCGGACTTGCCTTTTGCGTTTTTGCTTGCTTTTTTCGCTCTTTTTTACCCGGGCTATCCGTTGATTGGACTTGTATGTTCATAATAACTTCAAAACACCCTTTATCTTCCTCTTAGCTTGGAGTAGATCCTGCAAACATAAATTTCTCAATTATACCATTTTGTTGTCTTTATCATTCCAACATCAATAAAGTGCGGTTAACTTAGAGTGTAAATAGTGTAAAATACGTAATTATAGGCTACTATCAACACCCACACTTAAACCATTGCTCGTCCTTGAGCAATAAATTCACACTTTATAGGCCTAACTTCACTAAGCAACTTCCCTACACATCCACACCTCAAGAGTGAACTCTTCCTAGCCACGCAATGTCCTTAACCGGCTACTTACTCTAAGTCAGAGGTCCAGACTTACCTCTCTTTCATGAATAAAGTGCCTACTCACCACAAAAGAGACTTATTTCATAATCAGTACAATTCACACACACTGAGGACTTCAAAAGAAATAAAATTCGTTCGCCCTCAGAAAGAACATTCCTTGTGCCACAGAAAATGCACCATAAGCTTGCCCGTAGTGTACTACTATACTAATCGAGCTCTTTTAGTATAGGATCAATTAGGACTTTATTTGGATGTAATGTAGGCTGCAGGTCGGGTAGGATACATTTAGATATAATAGTGACTTTATTTTAACTACACCTCCCTAAGCAAGAAACCCGTCGAGTGGTATCCCTCGTCGGGCCAAGTCGAAATTACTTTAACAAAAGAAAATCAAAACCAACTATATACATATACAACAACATACAACATCATCCCCCAACCCACACTTAAAAAATTGGCATGTCCCCATGTCATATAAAATAAAGCAAGGTAAGGTAAGGGGACTTCACTAGTGACTCAGTCCTGGTCGGAGACAGTGCCAGGGTCGAGGTGACATGCTTTTCCTAACGCTCGAAGCCAGCCCATGATCTTGTTTTCGAACTTCGCACTTCAGGTGTCCACAACATCAACGCTAGCCCCCAGGTCTGTTACTGAAGTGCGTAGTCCAGCCATATCTTTCTCCAGAGCTGTCAGTCGAGTACTGCGGCGGGCCTGAAATGGACCTGCCTCATCTAGGACCTACTCCTGTAGGGGTGAGGCATTTATAGCCTTCTCCTGACCGTCATCATCATCCTCATACTCATTAGAGTCGTCATTGTCATTTGGCCCATGTGCCACCGGGTCTCTCCTGACAGTCACTTTGTTGGCCCGGAACTTGGCCTCCTTTTTCACCATGCCATCTGCATTGGGGTTCTCGGGCACCCTTGCTGCCCGACACAATTTTGTGACAAGATATGGGAAATAAAACCCATACCTCTTCATTGGCGAGCGGATGAACATCTCTGACTGAAAGAGTTGATCCACATCAAAATCATGGCCTTGCATAAAGCACCAAATCGATGCCGCTCTTGGGCCATTTACCTCCATGGTGTTATGGGGTGGCAAAAATTGACTATTGATTATATACAACCAGCACTTACCCTCAAAAGTGAGTGAAGATGAATGCAAGATGCTACCAGGCACACACCATAATACCTCTCTGCCAGTACACAGATAGTTTGGAAAAAAAAGATTCCATGTGGTGGGTTCACGCTTGTAAGTCTCATAATAATATTCATCCCCATTGAATACCGACAAACGATACACTCGTCTGATGGCAGCTAGTGAGGCATCCACCCTTGTTTGTCTCACAGTACATATCTGCTCCTCATGTTCAGGGCAATTGGCATAAAACTCCCGCACAAGCATCATGTTACCCTCCTCCGGCTCTTCAAAGAAGATGTCGAGCCGTCGCCTAACAATTCCCGATATATATTTGGGCATTCAACTTGGAGGGCTGCCATGCCAATGGCTCTCTCGGGTACAGGCTTTTTCGTAGCCTTCGCACTAAAATGGTCCTGAGCCGCTCTGGAAACAAATCTGCGACTATCAAATTGGCTTGTGCTAGTCGGTGCCCGTTCTCTGGAAGAACCTCCATGCCCACTAAACGAGGCTCTTGTAGCGTGCCTCTTCCGTGAGGGATGCATTGTACCTGACAAAACAAGTACCAGTATTAGTAGGGGCGAATTATGTGAACCTAGGGCGGTTACTCAGACTTCACTCGCACCATGGTCACAATTTGTAATTATAGCTCATTGAGGCAAATCAACAAACACCTAGTGTGCATATGTCTACAAAGTAGCACAAATAACCCATGGAGTTACCAAGCCTCCCATATCAAATCTAATGTCCACACACACACACATATACCACAATCCAACTCTAAGATAAGAAAGTCATAATTTTTTACTACCCATTATATGCACTAGCAAATAAAAAGAAGAAAAATTAAAGAGAAAATCATTACAAAAGTATGAAAATAAAACTAAAAAGAGAAAAAACAAATAAGAAGGAGGAGAAAAATCATGTACTTACTTGAGATTCTTGAGAAAGATGGAGGTTGGGTCGTTGTTAATGGAGAGAGGAAGAACGGAGGAGAGAGTTTTGTGTTGGAGGGGGAAGGGAAGGAGGAATCGGTGGTTTTGTTGCTGTGGGGAAGAGGGAGAGGTGGAGTTGAAGAGGAAAAGAGGAGTGGGATAAAGTGAGGAGAATATGGGGTTGGGCGTTTTAGGTTAGGGGAGGGAGTAGAAAAAATAAGAAAACTAAATTAAAAAAAGCAATTAATACTTACCTGGTGTCTGTGTGGTCTGCGCTCAGTTTCGCGGTCGCGTCCGCGGATACTCGGTAGAATAAGTCCGATAATTTGCGCTCAGGTTCGCGCCCAGGTCTGCGGGCGCGGATTTGAGGCAGAATGCTTGGCAAAATCTGCATGCGAATCCGCGGTCCAATCCGCGACCGCGGATCCAAAATAGTGTTACTCCCAAAATCCGCGTTCAGATCCGCGGTCCAATGCGCGGCCGCGGATCACCGTCTCTAAACCACTTTTCTCTTTTCTTCAATTTTACCTCTTCCTGGGTTAATTTTTGAACCCGACTCCTTCCGATGTGCACAAATCTTGCCCTGCACACTAGTAGTTTGGTTAGTAACGTTCAACATCAAATACAACAACAAAAGAAAAACAAAAGAATAAAATCATGGGTTGCCTCCTAAGAAGCGCCTGAGTTAACGTTGCGGCATGACGTTTTCAATGGGTTGCCTCCCATGTAGCTCCTGATTTAACGTCGCGGCACAATACAGATAAGCGGATTTTGAGGTTTGCTCAACCTCTGAGGCTCAATCAAATGGGTCACTGACACTCCCTTTTCTTCATCCATGCCCACATAATGTTTTAATCTGCGTCCATTGACTCTGAACATGCGAGAGTCATTCTCTGCAGCAATCTCTACAACACCAGTGGGGTGTACTGGCCCTGACCATCGTGGCTTTAGTTTACCAGGAAATAGCCTTAGCCTTGAGTTGTATAGCAATACTGTATCTCTGGGTTTAAAATTCCGCTCAATTATGTTCTTATCATGTAACATTTGCATTCTCTCTTTGTACAATCTTGTGCTCTCAAAAGCATGATAGCGGAACTCATCAAGTTCGTGCAACTCCGTGACTCTACTTGTTCCCGCAGCATCCATGTCGAGATTCAACTGTTTCAGCGCCCACCAAGCGCTATGCTCCAACTCCACCGGCAAGTGACACGCTTTCCCAAACACCAACTTGTATGGCGACATGCTAATTGGTGTTTTGAAAGCGGTTCTATAAGCCCATAGTGCATCATCTAACTTTCTCGCCCAGTCCGTTCTTGTGGCATTCACGGTCTTAGTTAACACACTCTTTATTTCTTTGTTTGACACTTTCACTTGCCCACTTATCCGTGAATGATATGGAGTGGCCACCTTGTGGCGTACATCATACTTCTCTAGCAACTTCTCGAAGGCTCGATTACAAAAATGAATGCCTCCGTCACTGGTTATGGCCCTTGGGGCGCCAAATGGGGTAAATATATTTGTTACATTCCGTATTTTAATATTAGGATGAGTCATAGTAATCACATAACTCTTCTATTATTGCTAATCTGTTGTTTGTGTTAAGTGGTACATCGCTTTCTTTTTCTCCAAGAGATTTATCGGTGCTAGCTTTTCGTAGACTTTTGTTTCAATGAAATTTTTATCTGTATGCATATTTGGTTGTACTTTAATGTTAGGAATGTGTATGGAGAAATTTGTAATTTCCGCTTGAATTTAATTTATCTGTTTGGATTTGAAAACGTTATATTCATGTTCAAGTGCTGGTGCTATTGTCATAATTATTCCATTGATCCCTGGAGGAAATTTAATTTCACATATCGATGCATGCAATTAAATTATCTAGTAATAATTGATTGATACCAATGGTGCATATTTTAGGAGGTTAAAGAGGGTTTAAGACATTATTATTATTATGAGATATTGTAAGTTTAGAATCTTGATATCGGTAGATATTATGTTAGTATGGTATTTTCTTCTAAATATAATATTGTAGTAAAACTTTTATAAGTATAATTTTGGATAGTTACTATTATTACTATTTTCGAATATGATAAATTATATTTATAATATAAGAAAATTTATGAGACTTTGTTTATTGTAAAGATAAAAATTATTTTCTTACAAGAAAAGAATGTTATATTTTTACCATTTTAAGAATTAAGCGTACGAAAATTTTTACTCTTTATATGAGATTATGAAAATTATAAGTTGAGAAAATATATGTATTTTTATATAGATGTTTTAATAAAAATAATAGTGTATGTATTGATTTTATATTGTACCACCATAATAGTAAAATATATAAAATATGTTAAAAGTGAGTAATATTTTAATAATTTAAAATAATTCTTAATTATGTGAGTAATTGATTAATTACCGGATAACAGAATATTACCAAATTAATTAATTAATGCAATTGGGTAAGGTTGGATAGACTCCAACGTGGTAGCAGTATATCATCTATTATGTTACTCTTAAACTATTTTGGTTAGGTGGCAAAAGAGACACATATAATATATATACTTCTTTGTATAACATTTTCACTTCCATAATAATTTTCACTCTATTCTTTTCTTGAAATATGTCCCTTTTTTTCCTTTTCTTATGTCTGCTGGTAGATATGTTTCATAAAAAAAATAATTTGTTAATTTTAGAAGGGTGTTAGTTCTGCAATTTGATGGGTTTTTTATCTCGTGTTGTTTTGAATTTTGGGGTTTTTTTTTTTTTTTTTTTTNCAGTGGAAACTGTACAAGTGAAAGGTGAGGGAAGCAATGGGAAAGTGGTACTTTCAAGAGAAGCTCCACTTGTAGATAATAAGGACTTGATAGCATGAGGATGTAGTTGTGGAGTTAATAAGATTAAATCAAGAGGCTTCATCAAGTTTGAAAGAATCAAGAGGCATGGAAATTAAACAGGCTGAAGGAGACAAATTGATATACAGGATTTAGGAAGTAAAGTTAAGTTGTCCTTCGTCAGTTCTGCATAGTAAAATGTGATAGATTCCTATTTTACATCTCACTGAGAGGTTACAGCGAAAAAATGCCTTGTTGAGCAAATCAGCTATGAATTTCACATATAAGCCGTAGTAATAGAAACTCAGGTACGTTAAGGCAAAGTTCTTCCTTCGTTTTGATATGATCCAAGTAACGAAACATAAATGTAATGATATTCAATTAATGGTTCTACTCTTAGAAGTTAAGAATATCTATGTTATTCTATTCACTTCCGCAAAGTGATAGTAAAGCATGTCTAAGCATGTATCTAGTTCCCTATTAAGGTATTTAATAAAAATGTTAATGTTTATAATATAGTAATACATACATCTTCATGCATATGCATTTACCACCGTGCTACGGACGGTCGGACAGTTACCGCTGATTGTGCAGTTATTTATCATTATTTACCACCGGTTGGGCAGTTATGTATATTCATTTACCACCGAGCTACGGCCGGTTGGGCAGTTACATATTTACCATCGAGCTACGGTGGTCGGGAAGTCATGCATTTACCATCGAGCTACGACCGGTCGGACAGTTACCACTGATCAGTTGGGCAGTCATGCATCATACGATATGGATAATAAAAATAGTCTCAAAAAGAAGCATTTTATATGTAAGTATTATAAGTATGCATATGTGGTGGCACTAATCAGGTTGATTCTTATATGTCTTTAATTAATGTTGACTTATTATTATCTTTCAGTTCTGTCTTACATATTCATTACATTATTCGTACTGACGTCCTTTTATTGGGGACGGTGCTTTTATGCCTGCAGGTATGGATAATCAGATTAACGAGCCCTCAGAGTAGACGAGGTTCGCATTCAGCGAAGGATCTGTAAGACTCCACCTCATTCGGAGTGAAGCCGAGTCTATGAGTCATTGTGTCAAAGTTTTGCTATAGACGTATGGGTAAGCCGGTGCCATGTCCTGTTTGATGTTAAATAATCTTAGAGATTTTGTAAACAGAGGTTCAGTTGGTACAGTATATCAGAGGCCTTGACGGTCCATATGTATTCATGTTTTAAGAACGATTGTTTATTGAAACGGTGTTGCCCACTAATAGTTATACATTATGAATTGTGGCCATGTTGGCCCATGATAATTACAAAGAAAATAAATGAGTTACAGAGTGGTTCGCTCGGGCTAGTGCGATATCGGGTGCCAGCCACGCCTCCCAAGGTTGGGGCGTGATAATGTTCTTCTTCAAAAGCCCAATCACCCCCTTTGCATCATTGGTGGGGAGTGTTGCAGCTTCCACCCATTTGGACACGTAGTCCACAGCGACAAGTATGTACTTGTTGCCATATGAACTGACGAAGGGTCCCATGAAGTCGATTCCCCATACATTGAACACTTCAACCTCCTGAATTGGGTTCATGGGCATCTCATGTCGACGGGAAATATTCCCGGTTCGCTGGCATTCATCACAGCCTTTTACCCATTGTCACACATAATTTTTCCCCCGGTAAGGGTGGGATAGGGGAGTTTTTCCAATTAAAGTGACATTATCGAAATGAAATTATTTTTTTGTTCAGAGTCGCCACCTGGGATAATTTATGGTGTCTCAAGTCACCGGTTTATTTTAAATCCCAAATCGAGGAAGTTGACTCTTATTTATGGTCCGCGAACACAGAAGACCGGGTAAGGAATTTTGTTAACCCGAGAGAAGGTGTAAGGCATCCTCGGGTTCCGTGGTCTTAGCACGGTCGCTTAACTATTAATAATTGGCCTACTTACTGATTATTACATGTTTTAAACCTATTGTGTATTTTATCTTTTATACCTCTTTTAATTATTTACGGAGTTATTTCTGGAACAAGTCACGATTGTCCTACACTTGTCGTTTTAGTTCACATTACAAATCGCGTCACATAAAATATACCCGCAATTTACAACATGTTTATTTAATTCTTTATTCGAAGTTGTGGTCGGGTCACATAAAATGCACACCCGAATGAGATTTACGTATCGTGATTATGCCACAGAAACTGTACCTATAATCACGATGATTTATTTACGCGCCTAAAATAAACTAGGAAGGTTCATTATTTTTCCTAAGCTCGAGATTATGGTGATGCCAAACTTACGTGTCAGCTGCAACCAAGAGTGTTGGATTGGAATCCTTCTCTAGGTTTTCAATATTTCTAAATTTTGATATTATAGAATCAGTCCGACATGCAATGCAATTAAAGTAAGCATTTTCAAAACCAAGATTCAATTAGACTAAGACCCGAACCAAACCAAGGTTCATTGAAGTTGCTATTGATAACAGATATTCCAAAACAAAACAACAAATGAAATTAATATGCTTTTACTGAAACCAAATAAATTCAAGCTAAACCCATACAAGAGGAATTGAAAGAAGCGTACAAAAGTATAATATACATGAATAAAAGCAAAATACTTTAATAGTTCCTGGGTCACGAACGAGAACGATTTCGAGATTATTTTGAAGAACAATTGTTCTGTAATCCCTTTTGTCAGCTTTTCCCTTGTCTAGCTCCCAAACTCCCCAAGATCTTTCACTATAGTAATTTCTTTTTAGATTAGAGTATTAAGAAACCCCAAAGCAAACCAACGTACAGCAAAGGCTCCGCCAAATGACAGTGCAACAACAAGCTCCGATTGAAAATTATACGAGAATCGAATCGTGACGGGAGTTCGAACGGAAAAGTCGTCAGCGAAGCTCGAGCTCGACTGGAGTTTGTGTGTTTTGTGGACTGATTCTGACTGGGTTTAAAGGGGGTTTTGAGGTGTGAAAATAGTTGGTTTTCAGCTGGGTTTCGGGCTGAGGGGGTTGTTTTTGGAGGAAGAAGATCGGCAGCAGCTGCGTTTTTTCCTTTGTGTAATGTTGCTTCGCAACTTTTCTTTTTTTTTGAGTTCTCGGGTTCCTTTTTGAAGAAGGGGTGGGCTGCCGTCTCCTCCCTTTCTTTGTTGTGTGTATCTGTTATATATTCTATCCCCTCCTTGTTATATGTGTTTATATCTTTAAAAGAGAATAAGAGAGAGGAAGAATGAAATGGAATTGGTGCCATGTGCTATCTCCCTTGCCTTATAAATTTTTGCCAGATAAGAACCAATAAAAATATTTCTAAATAGCCCCCAAGTGCTGGAAACGTGCCCTCTCCCCCTATGTGCAGGTGAATTTGTTACAAATAGATATAATGGGATCTTTGCCAAGTGGCGTTGTTGAATTGGTTCTTCTTCCTTTTTTTTGTTGATAGTTAATAAAAATACTACTCCTACTAAGCTAGAATAGCAAGATAACATATTAAGCACTAAAAATTTCCTTATTAAAATCTCCATCTCTAAAAGTCAAACTAAACTAGATTAAAAACATATATTTTTGGAAAAACATTTATTTCTTATGAAGATAAAATTTATTTTAAAATGTGACTCTTTTTAATTGTTTTTAATTTTCTTAAGTAAAATATGTAAAAGAATAAATAAGAGCTAAAATAAGTAGATTAAACTTAAAATATATTTACATACTAAAAGGTGATGAAAAATTCAAATTGTAGTAAAAAATTAAGTGCTCACACCCATAAATGTGCATCTTTGAACACTGTTGGCCAGTAGAAGCATGCCTCCAGAACTTTTGCGGCTGTCATGACTCCTCCGAAATGTCCATCTTATGTTGATGCGTGACATGCCTGCAAAATAGAAAACTGGTCCATCTCGAGGATACACCTCCGGATCATGTTGTCAACACAAATCCGGAACAGATAAGGTTCGTCCCAATAATACATGTGGTAATCACAAAATAACTTTGTCTTTTGCACAGAGGAAAGGTCATAAGGAATTATACCGCTCGCCAGATAGTTTGCAATGTATGCATACCATGGCGCTTCCTCAAGACTTGTGGATAGTAGTTGCTCATCTGGAAAGGTTTCCAGAATCTCTTCTACCTCAACCGCTTTCTCAGCTCCTTCTAGTCTCGACAAGTGGTCAGCTACTTGGTTTTTCGTTCCCTTACGGTCATGAATCCAATTCAAACTCTTGTAGCAGTAGCACCCAATGAATCAGGCGTGGTTTTGACTCCTTCTTCTCGATTAGGTACCTGAGGCCAGCATGATCAGTATAAACAATTACCTTCAAGCCTATTAGGTATGATCTGAACTTGTCAAACGTGAACACTATTGTCAGCATCTCCTTCTCAGTCACACTGTAGTTCAGCTGGGCTCCACTCAATGTTCTACTTGCGTATTATATTGGGTGCATGATTTATCTTTTCATTGCCCAAGAACTGCTCCCACAGCATAGTCACTTGCATCGCACATTAGCTCAAAGGGTTGCTCCCAGTCAGGGGCAACAATGATAGGTGTCGTGACCAGTCTCTTCTTCAATTCCTCAAGTACTACCATGCAGTCATCAGAAAACATAAAAGGGTGATCTTTTTCAAGCAATTTGCACAAAGAGTTAGCAATTTTGGAAAAATCTTTTATAAATCTCCTATAGAAACCGGCATGCCCAAGGAAACTTCTGATTGCTTTGACGGAAGTGGGTGGTGGTAGTTTTTCTACCATGTCAACCTTTGCATGATCCACCTCAATGCCCTTACTTGACACTAAGTTTCCCAAGACTATACCTTCATGTACCATGAAATGGAACTTCTCCCAATGGAGCACCAAATTTGTCTCTATACACCTCTTCAATGCTCTTCTCAATTTCTTAAGGCAATCATTGGATGAATTCCCCGCCACTGAGAAACCATCCATGAAAACTTCCATTATTTCTTCTACTATGTCCGTGAAGATGGCCATCATGCACCTTCAGAATGTGGCAGGTGTGTTGCATAGGCCAAACGGCATCCTCCGAAAAACATAAATCTCATAAGGGCAGGTGAATAAGATCTTTTTTCCATCCTCCGGTGCAATAGAGACCTGATTGTACCATGAGTACCCATCCAGAAAACAAAAATAGGACCTCCTTGCCAGTCTATCTAACATATGATTAATGAATGGAAGTGGGAAGTGGTCTTTTCGGGTAGCCAAGTTCAATTTCCTGTAATCCATACAGATTCGCCAACCTGTGACTGTTCATGTAGAGATCAATTCATTCGTCTCATTTTTCACTACCATCATTCCACCCTTCTTTGGTACACATTGAACTGGGCTAACCCAGTTGCTGTCAGAGATGGGGAATATGATTCCCACATCTAACCACTTAATAATTTCTTTCTTCACCACTTCCTTCATGTTGGGGTTCAGCCTTCTTTGATGTTCTCTGGAAGGTTTGTGCCCATCTTCTAGTAGAATCTTATGCATACAGAAGGTCGGGGTGATCCCCTTGATGTCTTCAATGGTCCACCCAATTGCAGTCTTGCACACCGTCAGTACCAACAAAAGTTGTTCTGCCTACACATCTAACAAACTAGATGAATTAACAACAGGTAAAGCGGTGTTAAGTCCTAAGAATGCATACCTGAGATGGGCTGGCAATGGCTTTAGCTCCAACTTTGGGGGCTCTTCTATCGATGGTTTGGCCGGAGGGGTTTTTGTTTCCTCTAAGTGCAAGGGCTCAAATTCGAGCTCCCTCTTCCAAAAACCTTTGCCTTCAAGAGCAATTACCCACTCTAACAATGCTTCTCCATTAGCTTCATCTAGGTTCATGAGACAATCTTCTAGAGGATCTTGAATTTTTAATGTCTCATCTTCCTTCTCCAAAATTACATCCATGGCATCTATTAGAGAGCAATTGGCGAATTCACTTGGTCGCCTCATAGATTTCTGCACGGTGAATGTTATCTCCTCATTGTTTAATCTCATTTTGAGCTCTGCAGTTTCACAGTCAATTAGAGCTCTCCCAGTGGCCAAGAATGGTCTTCCCAAAATTATGGGAATTTCCTCGTCAACCTGATAGTCAAGGATGACAAAATATGCTGGGAACACAAACTTCCCAACCTGCACCAATACATTATCTAGAATACCAGAGGGCCTCTTTATTGTCCTTTCAGCTAACTGCAATAACATGGTCGTGGGTCTAGCTCTTCCAATCTCGAGCCTTTTATAGATAGCCAGGGGCATAAGATTTATGCTTTCCCCCAAATCACACAATGCCTTAGAAAATGCAAAGTTACCAATTGTGCAAGGAATTGTTGAACTCCCTAGGTCAGACAGCTTCTCAGCAATGGGTCTCATCACAACATCACTGCAAGTCTGAGTCAGTGTAACTGTAGCCAAGTCTTGGAAGTCAAACTTGCGGGACATCAAGTCCTTCATCATTTTCGCATAACCAGGCATCTCTTTTAAAGCATCAATCAATGGAATATTTACCTGAATTTGCTTCAATATCTCCAAGAATTTCTTGTATTGCTCATCTTTCCGATACTTGGCCAGTCTCTGTGGGAATGGTGCTGGAGGTCGTTTCTTCCCGGTGATTTAACTTTTTTCTAGTTTAGTCACTGCCTCCACTATCGGTTCTTGTGCTGCCTCAGTCTCTTTCATAACCTCTTTTTCTTTGTTGGCATCTTCTTGAGCATGTTGTACCGTCACATTAATCAACCATGCTGAATCATCTACCTCAATGGGTATTGGAACCAATGTCTCGGTAGGCCTGCTTTCGCGGGCAATCTCTGCTCCAAGTTTAGGTCTCTACCATTTCGTAGACTCGCTGCCATTAGCTGTTTCGGGTCCTACTCTTTTGGGTTGATCTGTGTGTATGTAGGTAACGTCCCTTGGGGACGATTATTCAGAGCCATCGAAATCTGACCCAATTGGATCTCATTATTCTTTATTGCTGACTCGTGTGAGTCTACTCTCTCAGTTACTTTCCCAATGGATCCAATCAATTGTTGCATCATTCCCTCGAGTCTAGCAAACCCATATTCGTGTCTCCCAGTGTGTTGTTGTTGAGGTGGATGATAAGCTTGCTGCTGATTCTGATGGTTGTAGCCTTGTTGCCTTTGGTAAGCCACCACTTGACCTTGAGGTCGCATGGACCCAAAGTTGTTGCTATTGTTGTGCTGCTGCGGCGCTGGCCTATATTGTTGATTCTACTGACTCCAATTCTGACCACCTAGTCTCTGTCCCCCATAGTTGGACACATAATTCATGTTCTCCTGATATTGTTGGTGATCACCTTCTGCACTCCACGAGCAACCATATGGCTGATTAATGTAAGATGTACATAAACCCCCATTAGTTGCATCAACAATGTGTACCTGCTATTTCTGGCCTGATTCATCAATATTTTTGGTGAGGATGCTCATTTGTGTCATTAGAGTGGCCATATTTCAGCTAGGGAGTTAGCTGGGTCTAAGGCCACTAAGTGAACCACATGAGTGATTGGAGCGTTCCTGGTCGTCCATCCCGAGTTTTGTGCCATCTTGTCAAGTAAGATCTTGCTCTCTCTAAATGTTTTGCTCAAAAATGCTCCACCTACTAAAGCATCAACATTGGCTTTCAAGCTATCTGCCAAACCCATGTAAAATCTCTGCCCCAGCATCTGCTCTGGAATACCATGGTGTGGACACAAAACCAACAGCATTTTAAACCTTCCCACGTCTCTTGCAATGTTTCTGTTGGTTTCTGTCTGAAGCTCAATATATCATCAATTTGCTGAGCAGTCTTCTTGGGTGGGTGAAATTTTTTCACAAATTGCTTGACTAATTCCTACCAAGTAGTGATGGAATTTATGGGGAGTGAATTAAGTCAAGTCTGAGTTGCTCCTGTCACTGAGAATGGAAACAACAATGGCCTTATTACTTCCGGTGTCACACTATGTTGTCTTTGTGTGGTACAGATTGACAGGAAATTCCTTAGATGCTATTGAGGATCTTCGATATATGACCTGAGAATAGTCCCTTGTTTTGTAACAAATGAAGCATGTTGTTTGTAATCTGTAATGAGTCAGCTTGTATCTGCGGGACTACAATTGCGGTTTCTAATTTGTCCGCGGTGGGTTGTGTCCAATCATACAATGCAGCCTCTGGAACAAGAGGCACCACCACCTGCTCATTCGGGTCATTCACGTTATCCCCATTGTTCTTGTTATTTACTTCATCTGCCATGTCTGGTTCAAGTTGTTCAGTCAAGTTCTATTGTTGTTTGCTTTTCCTGGTTGCACGATTCAATGCCTTGAAAACTTTCTCAGAATCTGATAATGCTTCGAACACTTCACCAGTTCTTGAGGAGTTTCTAGGCATGCACCTGTAACACCCAAGATTACAAACGTTAGAGTTTCAGGGTATTCAGTTTGAGTCAAAGAAAATTGATTACACTAAGAATTTCTTTTTTTATGTTTGCACTTCTTTTAACTGTAATTAATAACACCGTTAACTCCCCGGCAATGGTGCCAAAATTTGATCACGCCCAACTATGCCTTATAAAAAGGACAAAGCGATCGCTGCAAATATATTCTGGTTATCAAGTCCGGAGTTGAATCCCACAGGGAATTGACCTATCAATCACAACTATCAAACTCACACAATTTCACGTAATCAACTTCCCAAGATATTTGAATAACAAAGTGGATGTTTACTAACTAACTATTACTTAATGAGAATGCAGTAAATAGGAACTAACTAAGAATGTGTTGTAGACAATAATTGGAATGATCTAAGGTTATGATTTCCTCTATTGTCGGAGTCCTTTCCACTATGTTTGTTATAAATTTTTCGAAATCTTCTCTATCGATCATGAGCACTCTGACTGTCGTAACTCTCTCCCGAGTAATTACAACTATACTAGACATATTCTCCCTTTATGCTAGCTAACTTTAATTACAGCTCACTTAGATCGCACCCAAAGTTTCGTTATCCCTAATCCCACCTTTAAACCCTTCGTATTGATCTCTCATATACGTCAGGAGTGATGTTGTTCAACAACGACCTAAATATGCACTCTCTCCCGAGAAATGCACACTAATTAGGCACAGCTAATTGAGGGCCCTTCAATCAACAACAACAAGCATATAGTTGAACAAATAAAGAGAAAACTATGGCAAATATATATTAACATAACGAGAAATTCATCCTTCAATAGGTTCCGTCAAAATACTAGATTAGAATTTTAGCTACTCATAATAATGCAAAACACGGCACTAATATGATTCATAATTCACAATTAGAAGTAAGAAGAAGAAGATAAAAACTCTGAAGAATTGATTGATCTTCTCTCCCTTGTTCTTGCCTCCAAAATCATCTAAAACAAGCTTCCTCTGACTTCTGGGCGAGTTTAGGCTCTTATAGGTTTAGGTTAGTTGCCCAGGAAATTACACAAAAGCTCTTGCATTCCATCACGCCTGGTAGCCCGTCTACAGCCGCGGATTCAACCGCGGATCCGGTGGCAGATTTTCACCTCTTCACTGCCTCACTTCGCGAGTTGTTTCCGCGGACCTGCCTTTTGTGTTTTTTCTTGATTTTCTCGCTCTTTTTCACCCGGGCTATCTGTTGATTGGCCCTGTATGTTCATAATGACTTCAAAACACCCTTTATCTTCCTCCTAGCTTGGAGTGGCTCCTGCAAAACATAAATTTCTCAATTAGAGCATTTTGTTATCTTTTAACATTCCAACATCAATAAAGTGCGGTTAAATTAGAGTGTAAATAGCGTCTAAAATACGTAATTATAGGCTACTATCAAATATAAACCAAGGAGCAATTAAGTCGCATGTCTTGGCTGACTTTGTGGCCGATTTGAGTCCGGGACTACTGCCTTAGGCGACCAAAGAGGCAATAACGGTGTCAGAATAAACATCGGGGGTTTGGACCTTATTTACAAATGAAGCTTCCAACGTGAAAGGGTCCAGACTCGGAATAGTCTGAATCACGCCTTCGGGGGAAACCTTAAGGCAAGCCATCAGAATGATCCATTTAACTAATAATGAAGCAGAGTATGAAGCATTGAT
Source organism: Nicotiana paniculata (assembly GCA_005239505.1). Taxonomy (NCBI): domain Eukaryota; kingdom Viridiplantae; phylum Streptophyta; class Magnoliopsida; order Solanales; family Solanaceae; genus Nicotiana; species Nicotiana paniculata. The sequence goes on from ML355182.1 coordinate 22,444, forward strand.
TACATGGATTGAATTAGTCAGGGGACTTGATTACGAGGTTACCTAAATCAAATGTGACTCAGCTAGTGGTAAATCAAGTCTACGGGATTTTTGATACCAAAGAAGAACGAATGCAACAATACGTGGTAAAGGTCCAGGCTCTTTTGGCACAATTCTGGGAGTGGTCAATTACACATATCCCGAGGGAGGATAACACATAAGCAGATGCATTAACGAACTTAGGACCATCGACAGAAATGAAGGGATTAGAGTCTGGGACGATAGTGCAATTGATAAACTCCGTCCCTGGATACAGATGGATACTATAAGGTAAATTCGACTGGTCTGGTCTGGGACTGGAGAAATTAATTAATCGGTTATCTCGAGCACAAGAATTCGCCCGAAGACCCCAAAGCACCACGGGTATTACGTGCCAAAGCTACACATTATAGCTTCAAGAGAGGCTAATTTTATAGAAAATCTTTCCAAGGCCCGCTGTCATAGTACTTAGGAGTGTTATAAGTTAATTATGTTATGAGAGAAGTCCACGAAGGGATATGCGGAAATCACTCGGGCATAGATTAGTTGGTGCTAAAGTTTGTACAGGCAAGATATTACTGTCCTCGCAGGGAACAAGACACCAAAGACTATGTACGAAAATGTGATAGTGCCAACGCTACGCACCACTAGTAGACCAACTGGCGGAACCCTTACATTCAATTTCGTCCCCGTGGCCGTTCATGAAATGGGGGATGGATATCGTCGGACCGCTACCACCAGCTCCCAGAAAGATAAGGTTTCTTTTAATTTTAACTGACTTTTTTTCTAAATAGGTGGAAGTAGGTTCTTATCAACAGATTGGGAAACGTGAAGTGGTCGATTTTATATGAGAAAATATAATTTGCAGGTTCAGAATACCAAAAGAGATAGCATGTGACAATGGTCCACAATTTATCGGCAAAAGTTACAAAGTTCCTCGAAATTAAAAATAGATAGGATCGCTTCTTCACCCTATCATCCGAGCGCAAACGGTCAAGCGGAGTCAACGAGCAAAGAGATTATACAAAACCCCAAAGAAAAGTTTGGAAGCAGCAAAAGGCAAATGGCCCGAAGAATTGCCTGAAGTTCTATGGGCCTATCGAACAACGGCCAAATCAAGCACATGAGAAACTCTTGTTTCCCTTGTGTACGATGCTGAAGCCCTAATCCCGATGGAAGTGGGTGGACCCAGTTTGAGATATTTCAAGCAGATGAAGAATCAAACAACGAAGCAATGTTAGTCAACTTGGAACTACTCAAGGAACGTAGGGACTTGGTACATGTAAGGATGTCAACTCAAAAGAAGAGAATGGATCGGTATTATAATCGAAGATCCAATCACTGTTATTTCAAAGTAAGAGACTTGGTCCCAAGAAAAACAATACCCGGGAACTCAACACGGGGAAGTTGGGTCCAACGTGGGAAGGCCTCTACTGGGTTTCAGCTATCACCGGGAAGGGTTCATACGAGTTGGAGAACCAAAATAGAGAAAAGTTGCCCAGCAATTGGAACGTGGCACACCTCAAAAGATATTATTGCTGATGAACACCAGAAAGTATGTGTTGCACTTTTTATCCTTCGTTCAATTTTTGTCTTAATTGAGTTTTTTCTGGCAAGGTTTTTAACGAGGCAGCAACAAAAGGCATACTACAAAGGCAGCAACAATAAGACTTTTTAAAGTAAGGCAAATAAACAAGCTTCCACTCGAGGACAGTTATATAATCTTTGGTTAAATAGAAAATATCCACTAGGAAGTTAAGTTTACTGCCGAACAAAGTTTACCCGACCGTTCACGAGCACAAACCACTAGAGGGTTATTAGATATTCCTTCGCTCGATAGCATAAATCCCTGAGGGGAAGTAAAGTGTGTTACCAAGTTGAGGAGTATCTAGAAATTCATTAGTGGAATCTTTGAAGGCACTAGACTTTCAGTGTTCCAATTCGCATTCGAACACTTGGGGAATAATATGAGGGTACGACAACATTGACTGCCACGTCAATCGGGAAATGAAAATCTGGAATGGGAACATTGATTGCCACATTAACCGGGAAACAAAAATCCAAAACGGCAACATTGACAGCCACATCAACCGGGAACAAAAATTCGGAAATGAAATACATCATCGAATCGGGAACTGCGCATCCAGCCACGTAAAAATACGTTGTACAGGATAGCCACAAGTAATGGCATTTTCTTTTGAGCATAGCAAATGCTTATGTACTTTTTGAAAATAGAAGGAATGAAATGAAATCCTTTTTTTATCTTGTTTCTTGTCGGAACTATAAATTAACTTTGTCATTTGAAAGTTAAAAAAATACTTCAAATGTTAGTGCCATAATAAACAGGAGACGTCCTCTCCATAAACATAAGAGGGCCCTCTCTTATAAAAACCCCTCTCAGTAAAGGGTTGGTTACAGAAGAATTTATGCCTAGAATCAGAAATGCCATTGGGGAAAAACACATCCGAAGCCGCATATGAAAAAGACGCAAAAAGCAAACTTGCACAAATACTTATAGAAACCCTCACGTAAAAGGGATAATGCTCGGAACCAAAATGCTTCAAAAAAAATGCATCCGAGATTACACATAGTAAAGTACAAAAAAATGTGTGCAGAATCCTTAAGCAAATACAAGGGCTAAATACTTGCACGAATATTCAAACGAAGGTAAGACTCAAACAATACTTGAGCAAAAATATGTCTTTATCTACAAAAGAGTGCCAAAGTGGTAAAAATACAAAATGGGAAAAGAAAAGAAAAGTTGAACTGCAGTATCTCCGGAACTAGGGTAAGAGAAGTGTCCGCACCCCCGGGAGAGGTAGATGGTTCCACAGATGGCTCAAGGTTTTCCCCAGCCTGGTCTTCAACATCATCACCTTCCGATTCTTATTCAGTTTCAAAAAACTCAAAACCATAACTAGAAGATCCAGGTGTAAAGACCCGTAAAATTTCATGGCTAAAAATAATGCCCAAATAGGTCCCCGTGTGGTTATAACTGTAGAAATTCTTAAAACGGACCCCTTTTGAGTAAAAAGTACCCCGGGACTTAAAAGATATAATTTTCCAGATTTGCGCAGGTCTTCGGTCCACTATGCGATCGCAGATCAGGTATGCGGACCGCATAATGGTCGCATACCTGGACAGTTTGCTGTCCATTTTGAGGACAACTATGCGACCTAGAATGCGATCGTATTTCACGAATACGGGCAACATAGTTGTCGCATTCTTGCACCTTGACTTTTACGGAGAGAGTTATGCGACGCACTATGCGATGGCATAACAGGTATGCGGACCGCATAGAGGTCGCATACCTGGGCATTCTACTTTTCTTTATGGCCCATTTGAGGGCCAATTATGTGACAAGAATGTGATCACATTCCTGACCGCATCTATGCTTCAGGACTGTTAAATTTCTAATTTCATACCCGACCCCCAGTTCATTAAAACACCTCCCCCTTTCATTTTAACATTTTCTCATCAATTAGAGATAGGAGAGAGTGGGTTCTAGAGAGAGAGAGAGTCCAACTTCAACCAAATTTGTTCCTCCAACACTACTCAAACCTGGAATTGATCAAGTAGGACACCATTTTCTTCACTACAAGAGGTAAGCTTCTACCCCATCAACCTAAATTTTTAGATTTTTGTTAAAATGAAACACATTTAGGTGAATTCATGAAGATAAGGGTAGGAGCCTTGCATGCATGTAACCAACTAATCATAATCTAGTAAAAGGAAATGGGTTAGAGTAATATTTCACTAAAAAGAGGCCATTTAATCTAAAAGAACACTTAATGTTTGATAAAATGATCAAGTGAGTTCAAGACATGATCATTGCTCCTAATTCTAAGTTAGATTATGCCACATTGTGAGCTAGATTGAAGGTGCTAGAAGGTCCGGTGAATTGTGGTAGAAATTAAGGAAAAATCCCAAATCAAGGTATGTATGGATAACTTTAATATTTGTAGAGTTACCTTGTTGGTGTCCGAGTACACGGTATGAAATTCTTTCTTGAGCATATGTGAATTGTTTGTCCTGCTGTGTCGAGTTGTACGAATTCATTCTCTGATTTTCTTAAGTCAATTACCATGTTAATTGAGATTATGAAGGGCGATTCTTTGTGCTTATCCTACCATGTGTAAAGCTCGGTAAATGTTGAACACATCGGTATGAGAGGATGTGCTATAAAACGAAAGAAATGATAATGAAATAAAGTGTTGAATGTATCCAAGTGCTAAATGTTGTGTAGTAAATAATGAAAGTAAAGATGGGCTGATTTGATTGAGTTAAATGATTGTGGCAACACCATATATGAATTGCTGATTGGTAAGGATCATTGTGCCTTGAATTCACATAGTTGTTGGTTGATATGAACTTATGTTCTTCATGATAAAGATCCTTGTGATATAATTATTGGCGATTGCTGTTATGAAATGGGAACGTACGGTGGGATCAGGTTGCGCGCTATAACACGAAGTAATTAGGGTGGAGAGGTAAGGATGAGATGTGATTGTACGGTGGGATCAGGTTGCGCGCTGCAACACGAAGTAATAAGGGTGGAGAGGTAATAAGGGTGAGGTGAGAATGTACGGTGGGATCGGGTTGCGAACCGCAACAGATGAGAATTTGAAACAAGTAATTGTGAAATCTTCATTTGTGGTTTTCTGTATACTTGTGTGGTACTTGTGCGGTTACCCTAACTGCTTTCTAATTGTGTATTGTTTGATTCTACTTGGAATAAACCTGGTTCATACATGCTAGTACTATTCAATGGTACAAAGTCCCTTTTGTTGGGGGCCCTACATCTTTTATATGGATGTAGGTAGTTCCACAGCAGGTATCTCAGACCGCCGATAGTGGTGTTTCCCCTTCGTACCTTCAGCAGATCCGGTGAGCCCCACTTCCTCTCGGGGCCATGTGTAGTCTACATCATCTTTTTGTATATGTTATGTATTTTAAGGTATAGCCGGGGCCTTATTGCCGGCAAGTATTGTGTAAGCCCTTAGTACTCTTAGAGGCTCAGTAGACATGATGTGGGTTGTACATATATCGGTAAATGTGTTTACTAGTAATCGTGGTCCGAATAGAAATTATTGTATGTTTTGTGATTATCAAATGTGGAAATGATAAAGGATAATATGAACTCAAGTAGAAGATTCATGCTTAAACTCTAAATTGCTAATTCATGTGGAATAATGTATATTATAAACACGGGGTGATGTGTTGGGTAGGAAAGGCAACCCAGGTCCGCTTGACCGGGATCATCCGGTTGGGTGTCGGTCTCGTCTCTCGGTTTTGGGGCGTGACAAACTTTGTATCAGAGCCTAAGGTTTTAAAAGTGTCCTAGGATGTCTCGGAGCCGCGTCTAGTAGAGCCCTTCTTATCGGTGTGTTGTCAACCACATCTATAATTAGGGGGATGCATGGACATTTAGGAAAATACCCTTTCATTGTTACTCTGTATCGTGCAATGAAGTGGAAGGTGAAAATATCTTTATCTAACCCGTGCATTGTTCCAATTTTCAGTGCATGGCGCCCAAGAAGAGAGCCCGACTCGGCCCAGAGGCCAATGCCACCCCAGGAGTGGCCGTAAATTCTTTATCTGATGGTGCGGGTGAGAATGATTCCCCGACCCTGAATCTGCCTGACTCTTCCATCCCAGGCTAGGATATTCCTATTCCTGCTCCAGCGGAGGGTGCCACAGCCCCTCCCGCTGATGTTCCTGATTCTTCTTCAGTCCCAGCTTCCGGTCCCGATATTTCTGATGGGGACCTCAGGGGAGCTATTTAGATGTTGACTCAGCTAGTGACCTCCCAGGCCCAAAGATCACATGTTTCCCCTGCATCCTCTAGTGATCAAGGGGATTCTTCAGGTTCCAGGGTCAACCAGTTTCTGCAGTTAGCCCCTCCTGAGTTCACAGGCACCGACCTAGAGGCTGATCCTCAGAGTTCATTGATGAGATGTGCAAGACTCTCCGGGTTATGAAGGTTACAGAAACCTAGGGGGTTGAGTTGACTTCCTATCAGTTAAAGGGAGTGGTTTGAGATGTGGGAGGGGTCCCCTGGGGAGGGTACCCCTCCGGCAAAGTGGGATGAGTTTTTAGATGCCTTCATGGATCATTTCTTGCCTGCCGAGACTATGGAATCCCGTGTTGTAGAGTTCGAGGTCCTTAAGCAGGGCAACATGACTGTGTGGGAGTACCACATGGAGTTCGTGCGCCTGTCCAAATATGTTATCCACATGATGCCGACTATGGAGGCCAGAGTTCGACGGTTTGTTCAGGGCCTTGGTCCCTTGGTTGTTAATGAAGCTGATACAACTGCCTTGCATTCAGATATGAATTATGGGAAGATCGTGGGATTCGCCCAGTCCACAGAGGCTCGGAAGTTGAATATAAGAATAAAGAGGGAGAGTAGTAGTAGGGCCTGATCAGCAGGCAACCCTGGGAGTTCAGTTGGAGGAGGGAGATCAGTCTTTGGGAGAGGGTCATCAGGGCCATCCCAGTCCTATGCTCAGTCCTCAGCTAGTGCCCCACCATCAGGGCACAGTTATCAGCGGGGAGGTTGCTTTGGACCAGGTCCAGGCAGTAGGAGGTTCCATCAGTCGGGTCGTTTCGATGGGAGGTTCCAGCAGCACCGGAGGGCCCCAATGCCCTAAGTGTGTGTAGTTTCATTCTGAGCCTTGTTACTTGGATATACTGGTATGCTATAGATGTGGAGAGAGAGGCCATATCCAGTGATACTGTTGCGCACCCAGTGAGGGCACGGGTAGGGGTACTGCTCAGCCATCCAGCTCTTCAGCCGCTACATCTTCAGCATGCCCTCCAGCTCCAGTAGGGCGCAGTACAGTTAGGGGTGGAGCACGGGGTCGAGGGGGACCCAGTCGGTTTTATGCTTTGAGTGGTCGCCAGAGTGCGGAGGCTTCCCCAGATGTTGTCACAGGTATTCTGACTGTTCAGTCACATGATGTTTATGCTCTTATTGATCCCAGATCTTCTTTGTCATATGTTACTCCATTTATTGCTTCAAGTTTTGAAATAGAACCCGACAGCTTCACAAGTCGTTCTTTGTGTCGACTCCGGTTAGTGATTCCATTACGGCCGTGCGAGTCTATAGGAATTGTGTTATCACGGTGCGTGGTCGGGATACCACGTCCGATCTTATTGAGTTAGAAATGGTAGATTTTGATGTAATTATGGTGATGGATTGGCTCTATTCGTGCTTTGCTAAACTCGACTGTCGAACTAGGATTATGAGGCTTGAGTTTCCTAATGAATTAGTTATCGAGTGGGAGGGGAATAATGTTGTGCCAAGAGGTAGATTTATTTCCTAACTTAAAGCCTCAAAGATGATCAGAAAAGGGTGCATCTACCATTTGGTCAGGGTTGCAGACACCGCTTCAGAGGTGCCTGCTCCCGAATCTGTGCCTGTTGTAAATGAATTTCTTGAAGTATTTCCGGATGAGCTCCTGGGATTCCACTAGATAGAGAGGTCGATTTCGGGATTGATGTATTGCCAGATACGCAGCCAATATCTACCGAATGGCGCCAGCAGAATTGAGAGAGTTAAAAGAGTAATTGAAAGATCTATTAGAAAAGGGTTTCATACGGCCAAGTGTCTCACCTTGGGGCACACCGGTTCTTTTTGTCATAAAGAAAGACGGATCGCTTCGGATGTGCATTGACTATCGGCAACTCAACAAGGTCACCATAAAAAAAATATCCATTTCCTCGGATAGATGATTTGTTCGATCAGTTGCAAGGTGCTAGGTTCTTATCAAAGTTGATTTGCGGTCCGGGTATCACCAATTAAAAATCAGGGAGCAGGATATTCCTAAGACTGCCTTCAGAACTCGATATGGGCACTTTGAATTTTTGGTAATGTCTTTTGGGCTAACCAATGCCCCAACAACTTTTATGGATCTTATGAATCGGGTTTTCAAACCGTTTCTTGACTCCTTTGTGATTGTCTTCATTGACGACATCCTCATTTATTAGCGAAGTCAGGAAGACCATGTTACTCACCTCAAGGCAGTTCTGCAGACTCTTCATCAACACCAGTTGAATGCAAAGTTTTCAAAATGTGAATTTGGCTAGAATCATTCGCCTTTTTGGGCCATGTTGTCTCCAGGGAAGGGATTCGGGTTGATCCCCAAAATATTGCAGCGGTAAAGGATTGGCCTAGGCCAACGACCCCGACAGAGATGCTTGTGAAAAGAGTTTTCAGGAATTAAAATTGAGATTGGCTACGACGCCAGTGTTGACCTTGCCAGAAGGTTCGGAAGGGTTTGTGGTGTATTGTGATGCTTCAAGGGTTGGTTTGGGGTGTGTATTGATGCAATGTGGTAAGGTAATAGCATATGTTTCTAGACAGCTCAAGAATTACGAGAAGAATTATCTGACGCATGATTTGGAGCTCGCAACGGTTGTGTTTGCATTAAAAATCTGGCGGCATTATCTTTATGGGGTCCATGTGAACGTGTTCACAGACCACAAGAGTCTTCAGTATTTATTCAAACAAAAGGAGTTGAAATTAAGTCAGCGGAGGTGGTTGGAATTGCTCAAGGATTATGATATGAATATTTTGTACCATCCAGGGAAGGCGAATGTGGTAGTTGACGCTCTTAGTCGGAAATCCATGGGTAGCTTGGCTCATTTGGAAGCAGGTCAGAGGCTTTTGGCTCGGGAGGTGTATCGGTTGGCTAGTCTGAGGGTCTGTCTTTCGACCTCAGATGAAGGGGATGTCGTGGTGCGTAATGGAGCAGAATCTTCACTTGTAACGGAAATCAAGGAAAAGCAATTCAGAGATCCAGCATTAGTACAGTTGAGAGAGGCAATTCTGAATCATAAGACTGCAACATTTTCACTCGACGATGATGACGGTGTTTTGCAGTGCCAAGGGACGCTATGTGTTCCGGACATGGATGATCTTTGGAGAGGGTAATGGCAGAGGCTCACAATTCCAGGTATTCAGTACACCTAGGTTCTACGAAGATGTATCATGATCTCAAGGAGATTTATTGGTGGAATGATATGAAGAGGGGTGTGGCGGACTTTGTGGCTAGGTGTCCGAATTGTCAACAGGTGAAGGCCGAGCATCAGAGGCCCGGTGGGTTGATGCAGCTTATGGAAATACCAATGTGGACATGGGAGATGATCAATATGGACTTTGTGGTGGGCTTACCCCGCACTCCACGTAGGTTTGACTCTGTATGGGTAATGGTGGATCGGCTCACGAAATCAGCTCACTTCTAGCCAGTCAAGTCCACCGATACTGCGGAACAGTATGCTCAGTTGTATATCAAGGAAATAGTCAGACTCCATGGAACTCCAATATCTATTATCTCGGATCGAGGGGCCCAGTTCACATCTAACTTTTGGAAGAAATTTCAGCAAGGTATGGGTACGCAGGTAAATCTCAGCACAGCATTCCATTCACAGACTGATGGGCAGGCAGAGCGACCATTCAGACGCTTGAAGATATGTTACGGGATTATGTATTAGATTTCAAGGGTAGCGGGGATGATCACTTGCCGCTTATAGAATTTGATTATAATAACAGTTTCCATGCTAGTATTTAGATGGCCCCATTTGAGGCGTTGTACGGAAGGAGGTGTAGGTCTCCGATTGGATGGTTCGAGGTTGGCGAAGCAGAACTGCTAGGACCGGATCTTGTGCACCAAGCTATGGAAAAAGTTAAATTCATTCAGGAAAGGATGAAGACTTCTCAGAGTCGTCAGAAATTCTATGCGGACGTTCTTCGAAGAGAAATGATTGGGTATTCTTGAAGGTGTCTCCCATGAAAGGAGTGATGCAGTTTGGGAAGAAAGGGAAATTAAGCCCTAGGTATGTCGGGCCGTACCGGATCGCTCAAAGGATAGGACAGGTGGCTTATAGGCTGGAATTGCCCCCTGAGATGTCATTAGTGCACCTAGTGTTTTATGTGTCCATGTTGAAGAAGATGATTGGGTATCCATCCGCCATTGTGCCGGTTGAGACGGTTGAAATTAATGAAGGATAGTCATACGAAGAGGTTCTAGTTGCTTTTCTTGATAGGCAAGTCCGTAGATTGAGGAACAAAGAGATTGCTTTTGTTAAAGTATTATGGCGGAGTCAACAAGTCGAAGAAGCCACATGGGAGGCGGAAAATGAAATGAAAGAGAAATATCCCCAATTGTTTGAATAAGTCCGGTAGTGGTTTTGAAAGTTGTCATTCCTAAGCAAGTATATATTGTTTTAAATTTTGTGCAAGAACACTCCACTCCCCTAATTACACTACTATTGTGACTTCCCAAACTTTGTGCCATAAATGGATATGTTGTTGTGAATAGCTGAATTATGTGCAACTCATTGTAATAGTTGAATTATGTGCAAATTTGTGGAGTTAACCGAACTATGTGAGGCTTGTGAAGTAATTGAATTACATGTATCTTGTTGAAAGGACCAGGTTATGAGAAAATTGAAAGAGTAATTGGTAATGTGTGGAATTGGTTAAACATGTGTTTTAGGGGATCTCTGATAGGTAGATAGGCCTAATTACAAAGGAAACTCTGGCGAAATTTTTAGAAAATATCGGAGTTAGTAAAAATTTAGGGGGTTGGTTTATTTTTTGTTTTCCTACTCTAGTGATTCCCCGATCCTTATTCGAGGATGAATGATTTTAATTGGGGAAGAATGTAAAGACCCGTAAAATTTCATGGCTAAAAATAATGCCCAAATAGGTCCCTGTGTGGTTATAACTGTAGAAAATTTTAAAACGGACCCCTTCTGAGTAAAAAACACCCCGGGACTTAAAAGATATAATTTTCCAGATTTGTGCAGGTCTGCGGTCTACTATGCGATCGCAGATCAGGTATGCGAACCGCATAGTGGTCGCATACCTGGACAGTTTGTTGTCTATTTTGAGGACAACTATGCGACCTAGAATGTGATCGTATTTCACGAATACGGGCCGCATAGTTGTCGCATTCTTTCCCCTTGACTTTTGCGGAGGGAGTTATGCGACGCAGTAAGCGATCGCATAACAGGTATGCGGACCGCATAGTGGTCACATACCTGGCCAGTCTACTTTTCTTTTTGGCCCATTTAAGGGCCAATTATGCGACAGGAATGCAGACCGCATAACAGGAATGCGATCGCATTCCTGACCGCATCTCTGCTTCGGGACTGTTAAATTTCCAATTTCATACCCGACCCCCAGTTCATTAAAACACCTCCCCCTTTCATTTTAACATTTTCTCATCAATTAGAGATAGGAGAGAGTGGGTTCTAGAGAGAGAGAGAGTCCAACTTCAACCAAATTTGTTCCTCCAACACTACTCAAACCTGGAATTGATCAAGTAGGACACCATTTTCTTCACTACAAGAGGTAAGCTTCTACCCCATCAACCTAAATTTCCAGATTTTTGTTAAAATGAAACACAATTAGGTGAATTCATGAAGATAAGGGTAGGAGCCTTGCATGCATGTAACCAACTAATCATAATCTAGTAAAAGGAAATGGGTTAGAGTAATCTTTCACTAAAAAGAGGCCATTTAATCTAAAAGAACACTTAGTGTTTGATAGAATGATCAAGTGAGTTCAAGACATGATCATTGTTCCTAATTCTAAGTTAAATTATGCCACATTGTGAACTAGATTGAAGGTGCTAGAAGGTCCGGTGAATTGTGGTAGAAATTAAAGAAAAATCCCAAATCAAGGTATGTATGGCTAACTTTAATCTTTGTAGAGTTACCTTGTTGGTGTCCGAGTACACGATATGAAATTCTTGCTTGAGCATATGTGAATTGTTTGTCCTGTTGTGTCGAGTTGTACGAATTCATTCTCTGATTTTCTTAAGTCAATTACCATGCTAATTGAGATTATGAAGGCGATTCTTTGTGATTATCCTACCATGTGTAAAACTCGTTAAATGTTGAATACATCGGTATGAGAGGATGTGCTGCAAAACGAAAGAAATGACAATGAAATAAAGTGTTGAATGTATCCAAGTGCCAAATGTTGTGTAGTAAATAATGAAAATAAATATGGGCTGATTTTATTGAGTTAAATTATTGTGGCAACACCATATATGAATTGTTGATTGGTAAGGATCAATGTGCCTTGATTTCACATAGTTTTTGGTTGATATAAATTTATGTTTTTCATGATAAAGATCATTGTGATATAATTGTTGGTGATTGCTATTATGAAATGGGAACGTACGGTGGAATCGGGTTGTGCACCGCAACACGAAGTAATAAGGGTGGAGAGGCAATAAGGATGAGATGTGATTGTACGGTGGGATTGGGTTGCGCGCCGCAACATGAAGTAATAAGGGTGGAGAGGTAATAAGGGCGAGGTGAGAATGTACTGTGGGATCCGGTTGCGCGCCGCAACAGATGAGAATTTGAAACAAGTAACTGTGAAATCTTCATTTGTGGTTTTCTGTATACTTGTGTGGTACTTGTGTGGTTATCCTAACTGCTTTCTAATTGTGTATTATTTGATTCTACTTGGAATAAACCTGGTTCATACATGCTGGTACTATTCAATGGTACTAACGTCCCTTTTGCCGGGGGCGCTACATCTTTTATATGGATGTAGGTGGTTCCACAACAGGTAGCTTAGACCACCGATAGTGGTGTTTCCCCTTCGTACCTTCAGCAGATTTGGTGAGCCCCACTTCCTCTCGGGGCCATGTGTAGTCTAAATCATCTCTTTTGTATATGTTATGTCTTTTATGGTATAGCCGAGGCCTTGTTGCCGACAAGTATTGTGTAAACCCTTAGTACTCTTAGAGGCTCCGTAGACATGATGTGGGTTGTACATATATGTATTTTGGGCGGTAAATGTGTTTACTAGTAATCGTGGTTTGAATCGGATTTATTGTATGTTTTGTGATTATCAAATGTGGAAATGATAAGGATAATATGAACTCAAGTAGTAGATTCATGCTTAAACTCTAAATTGCTAATTCATGTGGAATAATGTACATTATAAACACGGGGTGATGCGTTGGGTAGGAACGACAACCCAGGTCCGCTTGACCGGGATCATCCGGTTGGGCACCGGTCTCGTCCCTCGGTTTTGGGGCGTGATGCCAGGTACATCGGACCTCGATGGGAGTCCCCTTTTAGCAGCTAACTCAAGCTCACGTGCCTTACCAATTTCGGCATCAAAATCAATGACACTATCTTTGGCCTCATCCAAGGTTTTCTCCTCATGTTGCACATGGCATAAGTTTTTCAACAACGAGGGAAGCCTCTCAGTGCTTGAGTTCTTCTTTGAGTTGGGTGACCTCAGCAAAAAGATTTTCCCAGGCCGACCTAGCAGATTTGAGGCTGACATCAAGGTCACAGACAGTTGAACTAAATAGCCTATTATGCTTGATAGTTTTCATGTACTTCTCTTCTATATGGGCGTGTTTCGATCCCACTACAACAAGCTCTTCGATTTTGGAGTTCAAGGCTGCTTCTAAGTAGTCACTTTTTCGGCAATAGTAGCCTCGCGCTCGGTTGCAGCAAGAACGACGTCCTGGACTTCAGGCCATTTGGCCTTGGCATCATCAAATCTAACCCTCAGCGGGCCAATTTCTTGGCTAAGGGTTACCACTTCTTTCTCACTTTGCTGCAAACGAGCCTCCAAAACAATGACCTTAGTGACTTTGGTTTCCAGTTTCGAGGCGAAGAATAGTTTGGTCTCATTCCACCAAAAGTTGATTCCGTTCAGAAGTAAGTTCCCCCTTCTCACGAATGAACCTCTATACGCCATTAAAAGCAAGAAAGCTGGCCTACAAAATAAGAAGAAGTGAAACATAGAATACATTCATACAAAAGTAGAAGAAATGACAAAGGAAGAAAGGAATGTACTGTTGCGGCGTTGTGCATGTCATTGTTCAACAAACACTCTCCCGAGAGTGCCTGAATCTTTTCCCAGTCTTTCTCTGAAGCCGGAGGCTTCAGATAATTAGAAACTTCCACGAGTCGTGATAGCAAGTTGAATACGGTAGAAATCAAAATAGTAATGTTCCTCCTACTTTGTGGATCTTCAGAAGGGGCAACATAATTTTGCCCCAAATGCCCATGAACTGTGGAAGACGAACGCCTTCTTCATGATCAAGTGTGGCCGGTGAAGATGATGTAGCATTTTCTTGTAATGGTGAAAGTGGAGATGAAGCCGATGGAGTTGAAGGGTGAGAAGCAACTGCATCAAATTCAATGTTGGCTGTTGGATGCTTGCCAACCAAAGAAGGCAAGGACCCGATACTCGGCCTCGCAGTACCGGACACAACTATTGGAGCCCGAATATGGGAGGTGGCATTTTCTACCAAATCAAATTCTTCCCAAAGTGCCGAGACATCGTCCTCGGTTGGTGTAACTCTCTCAACAAGTGGAGCATCCTGTTGAGAGGATGAGGATCATTGTCTTCTATGTAGAGAAGCTTCCTCATCACTAGCGTCTTCATCATCATCAATCATCACAGTGTCTATGATCGGCCCATAAGGAGGACCAGTAACCATCGCCACAGGAGACGACTCGAGGGCATCAATATTTGCCCTCTTATTCTTTTCCTCGGCCACGAAAGAACGTCTTTTCTACTATTTTTTTTCCTCTGGCCGAGGACTCCGTAAAGAAGTGTTTGCGCTCGAAACAAGCTTGGAGATACCTATTCGAGTAAGTGCCTCCTAAAGCAACCTGGCTGCATCAGCAAGATCAACCAGGATGTCCTCCTCGAGGACAACAACAGAGCCCGCAGGTAGACCTAATTTCGTGAAGTCATAAGGGTTCAATCAAAGCTCTTCGTTTACAAAACAAAGAAAAATGGAAGTAAGGTAAGTTCAAAATACCATGATTTTTTGCCTTCCATCCGTATTTAAGGGCCAATTCTTTTCACAAATGAGCTTCGGGTGTTGTGACATCCAAAATCTTCTTAACCCACCGGTCAAAGCCTTCCACTACCGGTGGGACCTATCGAGTTGCTGAAACATGCGAAAGGTGAAGAGTCGATACGACCGTAGAAGAATATTTAGAGAAAGAAGATACATTAAATAAAACTCTTACGAGTACGGTTCCAAGCGGTCAGAAAGGATGAAGCCGTTGTAGCAATGATATTATTGGTAGCAATCGCAACAAACCGTTTCGTGCACCCGCATTCATTATCATCATCCATGCTAGTCAACAGAATGGTGACCACGTTTGCAAAGGTTTATCATACCCCCACGGAAAATTTTGGAGGAGTATAGATTCACCATATGAGCTAATGTTAGCTCTTCTATAGTCTCCTGGCACAAACGTCGAAGGCAGGCAACCATCCTCTACACCAAAGGACTTACCTGTGCCAAACACGTTTGGTAGCGAAGGCAAAGTTCCGCAATCACTGAATCAAGCTCTCCACTCAAAGAAAACACACCCAAAGTAAAATGATACGTGTAAAATTATGTAAAACCTTCCTTGGGAAGGGTCACTCGTTCCGACAGATCAGGAGCAATGCTTTCCAACTCATGGCAGTTGTTATCTTCCTTCATAGCAGGAATACTAAAAGAACGAATAGAAGAAGGGTACCTACTAACAACCCATGAATGAGGGTTAGCAGAAGGGAATTTCCCTTCGAAGTCCTTTGTGGTACTGAGTCTTCTTGGGATGATTGAACCCACATTTGGAGGAGCAGAGTCATCGGCTTTGTTTTTGTTCTTTGAAGAACCGGCATGCTTGGAGGAAGAAGCCATTAAATAAGAAGAAGGAAAAGGTTTTGTTTGGAGAGAATTAGATGCAGAATAAAGATGCAAATCAGAAGCTCGAGAAATTATGAAATGCAAAGGAAAAAGAATGATGGATATAAGTAAAGTTTTGTCGGCTAAATTCTTCGTCGAGATTACCTCAATAATTGGCAAAAGACGTGCTGAATCATGAGAAGACGCGTGTTCAGGGCATTAAATGTGGAGAGACAGACGTCTAATAAACCGTCAGTAGCTTTCAGAGGAAATTATAGTAATTTCCGCCAAAAGAGTGTTTCTACCTACTTTCCGGCAACGCAATGTTATGTCACCAGAAACCAGGGTGACTATCTGTATTGGGTAAAATATGTTATGGCACGTGGCCATCCAATAAGAGGACACATGGAAGCCAAGACGGGGATGGCCGAAGACCGAACACAACCATTTCGCTTGTCACCGGAAGGGATAACGTTCATAAAGGCATTAAATGCTTGGCGCCTGGTAGCATTTAATAAGGAGTATTCTGTAGCATTAAGAGCGACGGACCGTTACAGATAATTTGGCATTTATGCTCACCGTTACATCATCAACAATGACCCTCATAACTGACATTAAAGAAGGACACGACCTTAGTACCTTTTTCATAGTTATAAATAATGAACTTAGTGATCACCGTAAAGGATAGGAATTTTCTGGCAAAAACTTACACTACATTCTATACAAAGCTTAATACAATCTTAATTTCTTGCCATATGATTTCATAATTGTTGTGCCCGGAAACCTTGTTCCTGAAATTGTCATCTCTGTTATTTCATCTACGTTTTAAGGCTAAGTATTTAGATTTCTTCAATTATTGCATTATTTCATGATCAAATTAGTTCACTGGTATAAAAATACGTATAGATTCAACTGTACCGTTTTACGGGTCAAAACACACCATTTCTAAAAAGTATAGAGTTTAACTTCTATACACGGTCACTATTGTAATAGAGTTTTTTATTATTGGACCATTTAATATATAATACACGTAACTAAAAATACTATGTAAAATCAATAACCTAAAAAATATGGTAGACGACCACTACGAAGAATTAAGTATATTAATATTGTAAATTTCTTGTTATTATCAGTATATATGATTCAAATTCTAAAATATAGATACAAAATTTGTTCAACATGAAAAGCTCTATTTTAAATAGGAAACTTACACATATCTAGTAAAAACATATAAATTTAAAAAAATGATGAATTAGGACATCACTCATAGTTAAAACTAGAATAAAAAATTCAAATTGTTGAGTAGTATAAACAAACTATTACGTAATAAAACTATGAGGAATGTACAGTTAGCCTCAAAAGTACCAACAATTTTAAATCTGGTCATCATAATATATGGTTAAGCATATATAACCTTCAGTTAATTGAGATGTACACATTTGATCCTTTTACTTGTTAATCGTTACAATTTTAATGTACTTTTAACTGTCAAGCACTAAAAGTACAATATAATAAAAAATGAAGGATCAAAACTGCCACCAAATAAAACCCCATTTATTAGTTAAATATCTGAAATAACTTAAATATAGCCCCTTTCGCTGCCTTAAAACCCTAGCAATTTCTTTAAGGCAAAGGCTTCCATAAACCCTAATTGCAGCTCCCTCTCAGATTTTCAACTCTCCGCCACCATGGTACTTTCTCTCTCTCTATGTTTTTTTTTTGTGTGTGTGTATTTTGTTGATAACCTTCATTTTGCTTGGTTATTGTGTTTCATCACTAAAAGATAATGTCTTTTTTTCACTATGTGAAAATGTTTAATTGTAGACTACAGAAACAGTGAACCCAAAAGCATACCCACTTGCGGATGCGCAGCTTACTACAACGATAATGGATTTGGTTCAACAAGCTGCCAACTATAAGCAGCTTAAAAAGGGTGCTAACGAAGGTTAGTTACTATTTGGAAAAATTCTATTTTTAGGTATTTTTTTAGTGTATAAGTTGTTTATTGATGTAACGGAAAACTGGGTTTGGTTTTGTTTCAGCCACAAAGACTCTAAACAGAGGGATTGCGGAGTTTGTTGTAATGGCAGCTGATACAGAGCCCCTTGAAATCCTTCTTCACCTCCCACTCCTTGCTGAAGATAAGGTAATAATGTTTCTTTTTTTCTTCTTTATGTCTTTTTTTTTTACCTTTTTTCGCATAGTAATACACTTCGGAGTTTGGATTGTCAAACTTAAAATTGCTTAGATTGCTTATTTATAAATCGGCAACCCCAACTTGTTTGGCCCAAGGTATAGTTGTTGTTTGCTTGCTTATTTATAGAAAAAAAAAAGGAAATTAGCTTTGGTTTCTTAATAGCTTGATTACTTGAGTGAACTGTAGTTTTTTTCCTTTGATAGCTTAATAGCTTTGTGCCTTGAATGAAGTGCAGTTATTCTTATTAACTCAGTTAATATCAAAATGAAGCATTTTCTACAATGGAATGCTATTTCACCTTGTTTTGTGATATGCTTAGCTTCTACGGAGGGGTCATATAAGGATGATGTAGTGATGTTTGAGGATATCAATGCTGAAAAGTTGAAGTACTTTAGTACAGGACAAAGAGTTATAGAATAGGCAAGTTGGAGCCAGTACCTCATCCTTGGTACTGGTTATTAGAGAAACTTGCTTTCTATTTAGCAATATAGATGCCTCGTATCCGACCCCGTCCCTGCTTGCCTCCCCCTAAATAAAGGTTCTGTTGATGGAGAAAGTCGATTCAGCTGCGGAAGAGTTTGTATTTAACAAGAGTCTTCTAGAAGAAGAGCGAGCATGTGTACACAAACTCTTATACTTCTACAAGTCTAAAACATAGGTTTTCTGGCTCAATTTTTTTTGCATATTTTCAATGTGACTTAGTTAATATTTCAAATGAAGTTCCTTGTCAGTCTATTTGAAGAATTATTCTAGGTAGCTTTTTTAAAGATGCTTGGAGCTATGAACTTCCATTGTCATGTAGTCGAACACATTAAAATTTCAGAAGGAAAAAGTTCTAGGTTTTTAGAAATGTGAAGATAGGTAATTTTTTTGCTGGAAGAGAGTAGTTATGTACGTTTATAATTCTTTCTTACAAAGTGTTTGGAAGACACTACTTTCGAAGTGATTTTGTTTTTCCTATTTTTTCGCAGGTTTTCTGTTAGTGATAGGTACCACTTAAATTCTACTATGTAGTCTTCGAGTTACTAGTTTTATTAGCCGTGTGCATATTTATATTAATCTTCCCTGCTTTTCTCTGTTGAACATGCTTACTATACTATCACACTACAATTCCTCTAGGTTTTGGTTCTAATTAACCCTACTTTTGGCAAATAGAATTGCGTCTGAGATTAGTGTCATTAATTCTATAATTCAAGAAATGCTGCTAATTGCTTAACTTTTCTTATCGTTGTTTCTCTCAAAATTTCAGAATGTCCCATATGTTTTTGTTCCCTCAAAGCAAGCTCTTGGTCGAGCATGTGGTGTTACCCGACCTGTAATTGCTGCTTCTGTAACAAGCAACGAGGGAAGTCAGTTGAAATCACAAATTCAGCAATTGAAGGTAATGTCGCGAAAGATTTCTTTTTGATTATTTCTAGAATCTTGTTGAGTTCCTTTATTTGAACACCGAAATGGATTTTTTTTCTTTTCTTGTGATGCAGGATGCTATTGAGAAGCTTCTTATATAAATCTTGAGCCTTTTCAGCATGAGGGGCCTCATGATTTCTAAAGTGGATTGAGTGGGCTTTGACTGAAGCAGTTATTTCCTCTCTTTTTTTCTTTTTTCCTTCCTTTCTCATTATCCCTTGTCTGGTTACGATGACATTTTATGAGTTATGTTAAGACAACCTATTATGTTTGAGAAGTTAAAATCAAGTTTACATTACCGTTTAGCCTGAGTTTTCATGTATCATGTACTATATCTTTTTTAAGGTTATAAAGGTTTTTAGAAAAATTATGTGGAGCAAGAACATGTTGAAGATTTCTCGTTCCTAAGACTTGAGAGAGATCAGAACTTGTTTACTAATCTTAAACTGACTTATACTCTGCGGTAAAATTTGTAAGTTTGCATTATGTGCAGTGGTTTTGGATTTAGTTGGATCCTTAAGAATTCCCAGTTTGATGTGTGATCACATTGTTATTTTGAATGGCCATTGACTAAGAACCGTCCATTTTTGTGAATTTGGGTGAACTTGGTGTTGTGATATCTTTATTTGATACCCTTATCTGGCGCGGAAAAATTCCTCCGGGGTAGGGTAAGGTTTGCGTACACTCTACTCTTTCCAGACCCCACTAGTGGGATTATTACTGAGTCGATGTTGTTGTATGTAGGTTTTAGTGGCGGGTACTAAAATGTTGAATCATTCAATTGATAACTATTTCTCAAATCCTTAACTTGTTGAGGTTGGCTATATGATTTCTCAATTCCATTCCTTTTTCTTTGAGCTTTTAGTTACTGGTAGTTTATTTATCTTCTTAGAAAATTTGAGGATTCTTAAAGCTAGAATACTTTAGGTCACAGATTCAAGTCGTGGAGTTAGCCACTGATGCTTCCATTAGCTTAGGCTTCCCACATTACTCACTTTGGGGTGGTCCTTTTTCGACTCTGTGTAAGCATGGGATGCTTCGTGCACCGAGCTGTCCTTTATAGTCGGCGAAAATAAGGACAATAAACAAAATCTTGAATAAGATGCAGTCCCTTGCTTTTGTGAGCACAGAAACAAAGCAGTCATTTGATATTTTCCCCAAGGAAAAAGAGTGGTTTGAGGTCTCTAGAGTTCTGAGTATTCTGAATTTTAGCTGGTTGTTTCGTTGAGTGATTCTTCATCCCCCCCCCCCCCCCCCC
>ML355182.1:43018-56396 GCA_005239505.1 Nicotiana paniculata
CCATCCAGATCTATTAGATGGTAACTTCAAAATGCTCAACTTACCGAACAATAATCAATAAACAAACTGTTTCTGCCTTTCTGGGTTCCAAATTTCTGTCTGAGTTCATCTCACAAATTCTAGTCTTGGTTTATCAATGTGCTCACACTACAACAATCAAATCAAGAGTAAGAGTTACAAATAAAAGTGAAAAAAGCTTAAATGCAAGATGCATGACTTGCATTCATTTGTTCAGTTTATAAACACAGAGTGCCACCAAAAAATTTCAGACGCATATTATTACTGATGTTGGAAGGGGTAAAGCTAATTAAGTCCTGGGTTTCAGCATAAGATGAATCAAAAGTTATGCTAAATTAACCATAGTAGTAAAATATTTGGATTGCGTATGCCATGAAGTTATCAACAAATCAAAAGTTTATTATAAGAACTGTGAATTGTATACTTTGCATTTAAAGATTTGTCATGTGGCCTTTCTCCGTTGCTTCTTGAAAATGTCCACGGTTGGGGAGCTGTCAGAGCCGGGTTTAGTATACTAGTATGTGTTCCTCCGAATCAAGTACTTTTTATGCAGAAAATAAATTAATGTGTAAAAATTCACTAAAACTGTAATAAATAGTAGATATGAATCAATAACTATAAAATACAATAGATTTAACCCATAGCGTTTAAATCCTAGAGCAGTCTCTCGTGCTGTTCAAAACTACTATGCACGTGCAACTAACAAGCTCATCTCCCCCTGCTGGTTTTAAGTTTTGACTAGTTCAGAGTCATCAGCTGTCCATGGCATTGCCAGCAAATATCTCTGTTATGCAATAAGTTCATTATGATACAAAGACAGTACAGTGACAGGAAATTATACTTTATTATATAGTTTATATATTCAATTTATTTTATTTCCAAGTTTTTAAGAATATCAACTGTTTTCCATTTGAAAGGCACTTTAGTGATTATAACCAATAAACAAAGGGTTAAGAAGAACCCTTTGCTTGGTTAAGAATGTTAGATTTAACTGCTTATGTCTGTGCCTTTCTAAAAACAAATGCAACTTGAAGTCATGGCCACATAATTTCCAGCACCAAACTAGAGAATCATCTAATTTATGTCTCAGTTAAATTCTGTTAAACCTAATCAGGTTATCAAAAATGAACATTAATCACACCATCAAAAATGAACCAAAGTCACGCTATCAACCTAATTTTTGTACATGTTTAGGGAATTTTGTCCCATACTGCATTATTATGTTTTAATCCCAACGATAATGGGATAATAATTTTAACTGTTAGCACAGCTGTTTGGCGGTGGTGGCTCGAGTTTCTGAAATGCCATAATTTCAGGAGATGCATTGTGTAAAGAAAGGAACCATAGATTAAATTAGCAATTTCAGCAAAAATAACATTTATAGCCGCTATCAAAATAATAGCAAAAAGAATGTGTATTTCTTGTATATATATATATACGTTCCGTATGTTATATATAAAAATTATACAAATTTTATACACTTTTTCAGCTACCGAATATAAATAGTTTCTGGAGCTGGCTAAAAGTGATAATACCCCAAAATAAAACTCTAACTTCACGTTATCTTCCAAATACACTCAGATCTCTCTATAACAACCATCCTCTATTACAATACTTCGCTACAATGGCCTAGATTTCTTTGCAACTAACTTTTTATATTATGTTATAATATATATTTTCTATAATAGCAGCAATAAAAAATAATCGAAACAAACAAGACTGTTATAGAGAAATTCGTCGATTTTATTCAAAACTCAGGCTATATTTCAAAGCAGCTATGCATCACAAACTTCACAAATAAACATAGTATAAACATCATGTTCCCTTCATTTAAGTCCAGATGCATTGTAAATATTCTATAGTTTTCACGTGTGACTTGGTCTATTTTCCCTATTTTGCAGACAATTCTATAACAAACACTAAATTATTTTTCAAACTCTTTTCTTGAACCAAGACAAAGGGAACTTTCCATCAAACTACATGGTTGTTAGATCTTCCACTCTATGGCTCTTTATATAGATAATGTTGCAAAATACAAGACTCAAAAGCAACTTGAAAATATCAAGAACTAATCACCATGTCTAAATTTCTTCTTCTCTGTTTGATCTTGACACAAGCTCTTGTATATCTAGCCATGGCTGATACTGCAACAACTTTTTCAAATTCCCCAGCTCCTAGCCCATCTCCTTCATTCCGAAAACTTGGAAAACACCATAATAAATTGGTTAAAACTTCTGCTGCAGCCGCGCCTACACCACAAAAAGTAGAAGAAAAGAAGGCTAAGGAGGTTGGTTCTGAAAATGAACACAATGGGGTTGTTCAATCACAGGATATTCATATTGAGAAGAAGCAGCATCACCATTCAATTGACAAGTCTTTTTATGGAGGTGGAGTCATTCTTGGGGGCTTAGCCACTGCATTTTTTGTGGCTATTGTCTGTTACATCAGAGCAACAAGAAGGAAACATACTAAGCCGAGTGCCTCCTCAGCTGCATGATTTTACTACACATATACTTTTGATGATATTAGAAAGTAGAAACCACACCACTTTTGGTAAAAGATTGTAAAGATAACCATTACTCTATTCTGATTTTGCTTGTATTCTTGTATAAAATCAACAAAACATAGTATTATCTCTAGATTTTATTTTTGGAGTTCTCTTTGATGCCATTTTTGTCTACTTTGTTAAGTTTGATAATATTTGGTTCATTGTCCAATCAAGCAAACATTATTGAAGCACTAGGTAAAAATATATGGAGAAGTAAAAAGTAAATCTATAGAATGTGTTATGAATTAGAAAAGGATTTAACTTATATATCACTAGCGACAATGTAAAAACTTATGCAATGTTTGCATCATTGCAGCGCTTGAAAATGGTAATAACAATTTCAGGAAAACCAAGGCATGCCTAGTGGTAGATTCATTACTTAGGCGTTGTGAGTTCTTACTTCTGAGTTGAGAGACTAGGTTTTATAATGTATCTCTACCTATACTTGTTGTTTTGCAAAATATAGGATTGGAACAGAAATATTAAGGCCACAAAATCATTGTTTAAAAGTTGCAAAAATAGACGCCGTTGCCGGGGATCGAACCCGGGTCACCCGCGTGACAGGCGGGAATACTCACCACTATACTACAACGACTTGTTGCTTGTCAATGCTTATGATTTCATAACTATAATAAAGAAATAAAAATGTTGGCCCGCTTTGAAACAGTATTTAATATACTACTCCCTCCGTTCACTTTTACTTATCCATTATACTAAAAATATTTTTTATTTTTACTTATCCATTTTAGCAAATCAAGAGAACGACAATCTTCTTTTTTTTTTTTTTACCCTTAACATTAACTACTCATTCCCCAAATTACTTTTCAAAATTTATTGAAATATTATCATTATATGGCTAAAATTGTAAAATGTATATTTATTTTTTCTTAAAGAGAGTGCACAGCTAAAAGAGATCGGAGGGTATAAAAACTGTAAGCACTTGGATGTTTTGCCTTTAATCGGTGATGCCCTTGCTTTTATCCAATGTTTGTTGTGAGATGAAGCATCATGCAATATATGTACATACGACAATTATAGAAGTATATGTACAAATTTCTAAAAGTTATTACAAATATTAATTTTTGGACTCATTAGTTTAAGAATTCAGAACCTTCAATTTATTAAATTTAAATCATGAATCTCCCACTACAATCATGTTTATCGTCTATCACAGCCATGCACCTTGCCCCCGCACACGCTGAAATACAATAAACATACACAATAATTAACACGAAATTTCATAACTATATATGTTTAAGGAATGAAGCAGGTTTAAACAACCATTAATACTTCCGACTTCCGAGATATTATATAAAGTGTTAGTGCAAGTAAACAGAGGCGGAGCCAGGATTTGAAGTTACTGGATCCGGAGTTCTAACATTTTTATGTCACTAAATTCTAACGTAAGAATATGTACCTATTGAATGAATTTCTTAAGACATATATTTGGACTAAAGTTATTGGACTCAACTTCATTTATGACTTGCAATTATGTTGCATGTTTCGATCTTGACATCGTTTATTATTTGTTAAAAGAAAATTATACTTTTTTGTAGTATAACAATCTGACTACTTTTTAAGCACGATCTTATGATAATGGTTTCAGATGGCTATCCTTAAAAAAATAGAAAGAGAGAAATACACATAGATGGAGACAAATAGCAAAGATACAATAATGTAAACATCTTCCCTAGGCCAAAGTGAAGAATTTGAAAGAACAAAGGGAAGAAAGTTATTTTTGTCTTGATTAGCTTAGATTTAGCCAAATTTTAGTTAATAACGGTACGCAAATGAAGATTTTAAACATAGAGTAATAAAAAAAGTGAATCGCGTCAGTAAAAATTAAAAGTTTACATGAGCGTTAGTTTAAATAAACCTCGTCATAAAAATTACACTCCCTATGTGCAAAAGCTATTCTGAGAAGCTTATCTAAAGACAAGACAATGATGTTTAAGAAACCTAAATGTGAATATGATAGAAGGCATCAAATATCTTAAAAATAGTACTAAGTAATTCATATCTTAATATGAACTTTAAGTTCTCAAATGAAAGCACAATAATATTACTTGGCTTGAAATTCAAGAGTTGTCACATTCTTTTTATTTAAAGTTTGATAAAGCGTGCATTTCACTTCAATTAGTTTTCTACCATATTCCATGAATCAGTTCAAGTGCATTCATTTGTGTCCTTTTTCTGTTTCATCAAAATTTACCTGTATATAAAAATATAATATTTTATAAAAAGGCAACGATTAGGGCATTTGGTCTAGTGGTATGATTCTCGCTTAGGGTGCGAGAGGTCCCGAGTTCAATTCTCGGAATGCCCCCCTTAATACTATATTTTGCTGCCACTCCTCATTTTTTGCACTTCTATCCTATTCTGTAAAAAATCCTTTTGACATCAACATATTGCAGTGCAGACCTACTCTGCCCATTGTTACATTAACAGATTGAGAGTTTTGGGTACACAGTTCTTGGTATAAATGCAATCTTTAGTAGTAGTATTACAAGGAAAAATCAAATTTACGCGCCATTGGCTGATAATTATACATGGTACAGGAGTACCTTACTACATTCTCTTGCACAATCCGTCGTAACATTACCATCAGAGTTGAGTCATAAGTGAATTTACCTTAGGAACAAGAGTGCACAATTGCGGGAGTGCAAAAATAACAGAGGATGTAGGTTTATGACCATAAAGATATTATGATGAATGAAGCCTAAATAGTGGGAGTATATGCTAAAACCTATCTCACACTCAAATACATGGCTCTAGATAAATGAGAGCATGCACAAAAGGATCTTTCTTGAGAAGAAAAATATACAGGAGTTCATTCATATAACCGTGTACTGATCGATCTTATTATTCTTTCTGAGGCGAGTCGTTTGTCAGTGGGCTGGTAATTTCTCTTGAACATTCTGAAGAGCCTATTGACGCGGTTGCTGAAACATCTTGAGTAGTGCTTGAAAATGAATCTGATCGTTTGAAATCACTGCTGCTGAAGTCCTTCCCTTTTGAATCAACGCTCAAATAATCAGTCAAAATCTTTTTCACACCAAACCCGCGATGAGAAAGTTTGCTGCTATCAAGGATTTTTGATCTTTCTCCCTTTGCTGGACTAACAAGTTGAGAAGGAGAGAAGCTTGGTGTGGTGAAAGCTGTTTTGTACGGAGTGCCATTGACAGGTACTGAGAGTGGAGTTCCCATGCTCTTATGAGCAATGATACCGACTTTGGAAATTGGAACAATTTGATCCGAGTGCTTATTCAAATCATCCACATAAAGAAGGTCATCAACGCGTGCAATAATATTGAATGCCAGGCTCTCAAGAACTCTTGAGTAGCTCTCCAATATGGATTTTCCGACATCCTAAGGAACAACAAGAAACATTAGATTTCAATAATTATGATTGGTCATGAGCGAAAAAAGTTCTTTTCGTAGAAAATAAACAAAAATAGATGAGTGAGATTTCCATATCAAACCTTGTTATATTGAATCTTGCTCATGTCTAAGGTTGTCTGTGGAAGACCAGGAAACCGTTGCTTTAAGCAAAGCAAAAGGCTTTCAGCTCTATCAGCAAGCAGCTCTCTCTTATCACCGTCGATCATCAAATCCTTAACCATTTCCCACGAGGACTTTGAACTGGACCTATGCGCGCCACTCAAAGGTTTCGAGTGAGTTCTTCTGCGCCATACATAAATCGAGGCCTCCACTCGATTTGCTATCTCTAGTGCTTGATGCTCAGAAGACAAATCCAGGCAGTCAAGCAAACATTCAGGTGAAAATTGATCCGAGGTGATATATCGGTGGATAAGATCACCTAAGCTAGCTTTTCCATTCTGCAAGATTAAAAATTAAATAACCGCAAATGAGTAATCCCCAGGTGAATTGTAGTATACAAACATCAGTTAAAAGAATTGTAGTTCTGTACCTTAGGAAGGCCTTCTAAATATGATTCAGGCACATCCATTTCAGCTAAGGTGTTGCTGTTAATAGCCAATGCAGCTTTCAGTATTTGGTTTGTGCAGTCACGTCTGTGCTGCAACTGCCTTCTTGCATCTTCACTGAGGCCACCGGAGGGAACTCTAGGTACGGGAAGCCACCATTTCTCCTCTTGACGAGGGAGAGGATTTCTGAAAGATGACGACCCATCAGATTCCGAGGCTAAGATCCCTTGCTCAACATACCAAAATTCTGTGCTTCTGAAACTGTCTAATATCTCCTGTGAAAGGAGCAAACACTTTAGAATATATCACTCAGCATTCAACAACAAAGACTCAATTCCCAAGGAACAAGGAATGTCTATCTTACAAGAAGCATATTGTCGAGTTTACGAAGTGCTGGAAGGTTGATATAAAGGTCTGACCGCGGCCTAGATGTCATGATCTGAAATAGATAACAGATTAACACATCACCACATATGAGTCCATTTTCAAAATTACAAGTAAAAATGTAAGTGATTGTCAAAAGCTCCAAACATTAAGTCCGGTGCCCAAAGCATCCCACATTCACGTAGGCTTCGGGGAAGGGCAGCACCTAAGAGGTGTGATGTAGACCGCCTACCATAATGCAAGCATTAAGGCTGCTTCCACGGCTGGAACCTCGGACCTATAGGTCACACAGAGACAACTTTATCGTTGCTCCAAGGCTCCCCTTCAAAACATTTTATAGAGTGATTGGTATACAAGATTAGTCCCACTACGTCCTCAAACCAAAGGAGCAGGATTTTCAACAGTGGTAGATAGTTTAAAGTACAAGAATAACTTCAAAGAAACCAGATTTACCTCAAGCTTGGTTCCATCTGGAAATGTTTGCCAAGAGGGTATCAGTTCTACAATATGATCACTAACACAAAGAAGCCATTCCATTTCTCTCCTCCACATTAACTTTTTCTCTGGAGGTAAAGGTTCTAATCTCCAAATTTGCCCAAAAAGAGTAGCTAATGGTAGCAAAAGGAGGAATGAGTAAAAGAAATGTACAACTTAGTCACCATAAACAAAATCCACACAATTAAAAGAGAATTCTATAGACAATAAAAGTAACATACCACATAGATTAGTTATAGCATTTGATATTGCTAGTGCTGTGCAAACCCCATTTCCACAACCAGACATGTCTTCTCCCAACAGCAATTTCGAAAATCTCTCCTTCATCATTTCAATCTCTGCACCAAAATCCAGTTTATTAAACAGCCACATTATATACAAAAATAAAAAAAGCGCAGTACGGTGCACTAAGATCCCGCTATGCGCGGTGTTCGGGAAGGACCGGACCACATGGTCTATTGTACTCAGCCTTCACCTATATTTCTACGAGAGTTTGTTTCCACGGCTCAAACCCGTGAGCTCCTGGTCACATGGCAACAACTTTACCATCTACGCCATAAGAATATATGTGTAGAAAGAATATATAACATCTTACCAGACAAACAAGAGCCTTGTTTTTCTAACTTCTTTTTATCCACATAAGGTTTCTCTACTTCTTCAGAAGCATCAGAATTAGCACAATGCTGTTGGACCTCATTCTCCTCAATGTGCCAAACAATTGAAGATGGAGAACATGAATCCTCAGACCCGCTATCTTCTTCTTCATTCACAGTTTCCTCTGACACCAAAAAACCAGAACTTGAACAGCTCTCTCTACCTATCATCTTTTCATTCAAACACATTACAGACTCAATCTTGCCACCATTTTCCCTATAATTATCAGACAAAACCTCCATCTTATCATCAAGAAAACCAGGAGAAGCACAATAAACAGAGTTGGTCATCACAATGCCATCAAATTCAAACCTTTTACTGCCAAAGTTTGAGACTTTAGCTTTGTGATAAAGATTTTTAAGGGATTTCGAAACCTTAAATTTCAATGCAGAAAAATGGGTTTGGTTCTTGGACTTAGTACAAGGCTCTAGTGGAATAAAATGCTTGAGCTGTGGCTGAAATTCCAAAGAGACCTCTTTTTTGTCATTGTGTGACACAGGCCTATCCATAAGGTTTTCTCAACTTCAACCATGTCTGCTTCTGAAAATGGGGTAAAAATGAAAAAAACAAGAAATGGGGTATTTTTTTTAAAGAAAAAAGATTTAAAAAAAGAAAAGAAAATGGAGAATCTTGTTGATTAGAAGAGTGAAGGTGGGCAATGATTAATGGAAATGTAAGTGTTGTAAAGTAGGGAAGGTTGGATAATAATAAGAGTAAATGGAGAGGGGAAAATGATGGTAGAGAGTGAGGCTACAAAAGCAGACCAAAAAACAGCGCAAGAAGTAGTATTTGGTGGGCTATGGTGGCATTTGCTTTTGCTTAAATGAGGAGCCTTCTACTTCTCTCTCACACTGTCACTATCACTATCTTGCTTTTGTTGGGCTTTGCTTAAACAAGGGCTCTTAAACATAATTATTGCTTACTTCGCTCGCCTAATAGTACACTACTTCCTCCGTCTAAAATAAGTGATTTTTTTTTAGGTGTTTTCGTACAAATTAAAAAATTTATCTTTTAACATTAATTAGCAATAAAATTGACCATATTAACATTTATCATCTCTTCACATAAGCACTCCTAACACATACTCCAACACTATTTACTTCAAAGGCAACGTAGGAAAAAAATAATTAATCCATTCTTAATATCTGAAAAACTCACTTATTTTGAACCATAATAAAAAGGTCAAAAAATCACCACTTATTTTGGACCTGAGAGAATATTTACTTTTCTTTAATTTTTTTAATTACTATCACGAGAGGAGAGGGGAAAGGCGATGCTAGGATCTGAGGAGAGATAAAGGCAAGTCAAAAAATATATTGCGGGAGTTGATTAGGCAGGACATATCGATGCTTCAACTTAACAAGGACATGATCTTTGATAGGAGGGTGTGGATGTCAAAAATTAGAATAGAAGGATAGTACGTAGCCATTAGCCTTGTATTTTCTTATTTTATTAGATTTTTATTATTACATATTGTTTCTCTGAATATTTATTATTGTTGTTATTTACACAAATTAAAAACAATAGATGTATGATATTATATTTGCACGTAAGGTTGTCTCACTTGATATTGGTTGTTCAATATACATTTTCACGGAATTAAGTCATGTAACCATGATAATATTGATATAAGTTAGGCACTGATAAATTTTTACCGAAATTCTACGCTATTAATGAAGTTTGAATCCTCCGTCTCAAGGAAAATAGGGACTCGCCAAGTAAGCTAAGCCAATCCAATGAAACAACATTTTTATTTTCAAATTCGTTTTGAGAAAATATTAAAGTAATAGTTTGGTGTATGTGACATGGTCATCGGCAGAAGCGGATTTAGAATTTAAAGGTGACGGGTGTCAAAATTTTCTTTAATGTACATTTTATAATAACTGCTAATATATAGTTTGTTCGGAACGATTGTCCGGTTCATTTTTTAGTTTATTTGGGCAATTTAATAAGCACTTTATTTGAATATAAAATTTACATCAATTTTTCAGACCCTACTTATGAAATTTCATTGGGTATATATGTTATTATTGTCGTATGAAAATTACATATCGCACATTAAGAAGCAAATAAAATTAACATTTTAAAGAAGGAATCATACTTTTATTATTAATAATACAAGTAAAATCAATATTTTCACTAGGAAACTACATTTTTTTGTATGCTAAAAATAAATTTGCACAAGTAAAATAAAATCTTTAATAAGGGAGCTCCAGCGATTAGAATAAGAAAAAAAAATATCTTCAATAGATAAATTATACCCCATAAGTAAATGCGGAATTAGATAAAACTACAAGATCTCGAAACTTAAAATCATAAATCTAATGCTTGCGAAATATTCATCATAATTTATTACTAAAGAGATTTAAATTATATTTATTAATCATAGAATAACACAAATTTTTATGTTATAAGAAAAAAGAAATTATAAATTAATTTTGATCTCAATCTAAATCAAGACCAAATATTTTTTTTATTTTGAGAGAAGAAAACTAAAATATTTGAGATTAAGAGAAATGCTTTTATTATGAAATTTTTAAATTTTGGAGGCTCTTGTTTGAATGTTCTTGCTAAATATCATAGATAAAGTAATAGAATAGAGGAAAAAAATAAAAAAAATAAACGACAAATAAGAAATTGGGAGGTAGCCAAAAAGGAAAATGACTGGCAGAAAAGAAATAAAAAGCACAACACATAGGGAAAGTCAGACAAGGGTTCAAGATAAATTCCAACTTGACTTTTACGCACGAGAAAAGTTTTCAAAAAGGTTTACCAGTCATAACACATTTGTCTAGTTTGCGGATGAGGTGGCAGGATCATATATTTAACCTAGTTTAAATCTTTTTACACATAAATATACGATAATTTTACCAATCGAACGGGTGTCATACCACCCTCACTCATAAGGGTGGATCCGCCCCTGGACTCATCGGAGTCGTGTAAAGGAAGGATTAAAATAAATTATAAAGCTCACCATCCTAGATCTTAAATATTTGATTTTAAAGTATGACTGTGAAATCTTGTTTAGTTGGATAATAAGATAATGTATGAATTACCTTACAGAACAAAAAAGAAAAGACAGAAATTCGAACATTTTAAAAGTATAAAATAATATCCATTGTTATTTATCTAAAACAAACCAGGTTAGTTAACTAGTGGGACATTTAAAAGTATAAAAAAATGTCTAATGTCATTTATCTAAGACAAAGCAGGTTAGTTAACTATTGGTAAGATTTTATTTTCTCTATTCTTATAGCTGTATTTTTGTTTCATGTACTTCCATTTTACAACTCCATCTAGGTAACTTAATTGAACATAGTTTAATTTGGTTAAATCTTCCAAATATTATTTGGAACAGGAATAGAGTAAAGTGAATACAAAGAATTCACACAATCAATTCCAACTAATTAATGTGATGACCCAAAAGGTCATCTTGTGTTAATTTAACAAAAATTATGTTTCGAGGCCCCGAAAGCCTTCGTTAATCTCACCTCGATGTGCGTGCACAGCCCGAGCGCGTAGCCGGGAAGTCTATAGGTGGAAATGTGTTGAACAATTGAATTTATGATAATTAATGGAATAAAGTTGACTTTGGTCAATGTTTTTTGGTAAACGGACCCGGACCCGTGATTGACGGTCCCGGAGGGTCCGTAGAAAAATATGGGAACTGGGCGTATGCCCGGAATCGAATTCCGAGGTCCCAAGCCTGAGAAATAAATTTTTAAAGAAAATTATTTTCTGAAAATAAGAAAGACTTTTGGAAAATGAATTTTGATGTGAAATCTGTGTTACCGAGCCCGTATATTGGTTCCGGAGCCCGAAACAGATTCAATATGTGTTATGTGAGTTATGTGTAAAATTTGGAAAGAAACGAACTTGGTTTGACGTGTTTCAGATCAAATTGGAGAATTTAGAAGTTTATGAAGTTTGAGAAAATTCTATGGATTTTTGAGTTTAATTCATTGTTTTTGATGTTATTTTAGTGGTTTAATTACTCGAATAAGTTCGTAGGATGATTTCGAGGTCGTGTATTATTTACTTTTGAGCTCCTAGGGCTCGGGTGAGTTTCGGGTAGGTGTCGGGGTGCTAAGCTTAGGAAAAATCTGGTGTAAATGGGTTGTTGCTGGTGTCTGATGCTTTGTTCTATGCGATCGCATAGGGTTAGCTGTGATCGCATAGCTTTAAGTGAGGCGGAGGTCAGTTTCCTCTATGCGATCGCATAGAGCTGTCCGCTATCACATAGAGTATAGGAGAGTTGGGGAGGGGGCTGGGTATTTTCCTTTCTGCGATCTCATCAATCGGTCCGCGATCGCGTGGGTCCACGCCCGGTTTCTCTGCGATCGCAGCCTTCAATTCGCGATCGTGTAAGTCCAAGACCAGTACCCTCTGCGATCGCAGGGCACATGTCGTGATCGCGGTAGCCAATCTCGCCCAATTATTTAAATGCTCAAAAACAGAATACCCATTACGGGATTTATACATCTTTCACCATTTTCTTCTTTTCCACTCTTCTTGGGCGATTCTTGGGAAACTTTTCCTCCATAACTTCATAGGTAAGTGTTCTTAACTCAGTCTTCTTTTATTTTTATCAACTATTATCATATTCTAGGCCTAAAATCATGGGTTAAAAGGTAGAAATTGGAGGTGTTGGGTAGAGTTAGGGCTTTTGAAATTTTGGGGAGTTCAACCTGGTTTAGGGGTAGGATTTCAAAACAAATTCTATATTCGGGTTCGTGGGGGAATGGGTGATCGGGTTTTGGTCCGAACCTCGAGTTTGGACCAAGCGGGCCCGGGGTCGAATTTCGGTATTTTTGGAAGAATGATGGGAAATGCATATTTAGGCTTTGGGATTGGATTATTGAGTCATTGTTCATATTGTTGAGTCGATTATATATAGATACTATCATTTCGGAGTTGGATTCGAGAGGGAAAGCAGTGCTAGAGGCTTGATTTGGATTCTTGGAATCGAGGTAAGTGTTTGGCCTAACCCTAGCTTGAGGGAATAGGTGTTGAGTCATATGTGCTACGTGTTATTATCATGTTCAATGTATAGGTGAGGTGACGAGTACCTATACCTTGTTGTCAAGCATGCCCGTGAGTCATATCTTATGGTATATGTGTTTTTCTTCGATATCCATTGTATTATGAAGTAGCTTCTATTTTGGAGATTATTCAATTGTTGGAAATACTGGGTTGTGAACACTATTGATTAGTTTTTTGGTTGAGGATTATTTTGGTTATGTTGTACGTTCAGTGAGATTGGTTGTATCTGGGTCCCTTGCCGGGACGGTGATATTTCTGTTATTGTTCCCTTGCCGGGACGGTGATATTT